>JAYJML010000433.1:0-34244 GCA_035610835.1 Ophiura sarsii
TACCTTAAGCATAGGGTGACCTGTTTCATTTTATTACACACCTTCCTTACTAAGACTTCCGAATTTTAAAGAGTGTCAGTGTGAAGAGTGTCAGATGTAGTTGCAAATTCGGATCATTATTTTTATGTGAATAATTTCAAAATACGCATCACGTGTAGACCTTCAAACATATTGCATATCATTATTACATAAAGCCACGGCTTTGTGTGTGCTCTTGGGAAAGCCAACCTTGAAGCTGGCGAGGACGCAGGCAACTCTTCTATATCCTACTATATATATTAACGCACACAGTTACAGCTAATCCCACAGGCGACAGTCATGTAATGATTACGCAGTTGATCATGTTGAATGGCATATATATTAGATTAATCTAGCGCAGTCCTAATTTAACCCACGCGTTCATTATAGTCAATACATGTTTGCCAATGTTTGACACGGTTCAATTAAAAATGACAATCTTACATCTTGATAAACATAATACTTTTATTTTCCTAGATCCAAAAGGACACAATATACCGTAATGTATTTAGCAAGGTAATACATTATTGCGAAATACCTCTTGTATACACATATTACGACGTTACAAAGAAACCGTAATTGCATTCAAACATTATTCCCTTAAAATTATGTACAATGATATAAAACTAGTTGCGTTGTTATTGATTAATTATGTCGCAAACGTGATTTTCATTCTGTATGTTGCATTAAAAGATGTCGGCGAAAGAACATCACACTCACAATCTGTGTAAGAGATAATCATGTTAACGAGTCTAGTGAGGGCGCAGTACTTTGACTATAAGCCCGGGACTGTAAGACCCTAGGAGAATGCCTTTAATTTATATAATTTTAGAAATGAAAATTCGCCCGTAGCTGATAAAATACGATTTACATAAACTTCATCAAGTTCATCAGATATTTTCGGCGATACTTAATACATTTTCCTGTTTACTTGTATTACCGCAAAAGCAACCCAGCTCTGTATTATTAAATGGAATACTTTCAATTAACTATGAGAGGAATATCTTAAGGGATCAATTTTAGAAAGGTGAGGTAAGATATTTATGATTTGATTGCTTCAATGCCGACAAACCATCACTGTATTATCAATATAACCACTCATACTTCTTATCGTATAAATGCATATCTGCTTATATCACTGTCCTGTCAATCTTGGGATTGCATGGGGGCGGGTGATCAAAATAGAAAATAAAAACCGACCTGCCGACTATCTTCAAGATCGATAAGCCGTTCGTCATTACAGGCATTGTGAGAGATTCCAAACTACTAGTACTATTTCGAACTTGAAATTTGTCTATTTTGGATTTAAATAAAAGGTATCGGCCTGTATAATTCATTGATCACAACGGGGGGATACAATCATACTTTTAGTTTATCACATATAGAACTACGAAAGACTCACGGATCAAAGACGTTCCACGGCATTGGCGCTTTAAACATAGTGTTACGATCACCGCTACATTTTAGCTTATTAGCCATGACTGGCGTAGCAAGTGACCAAGGTCGAAAAACCTATCGAGTTCACTCAAAAGTATAAACAACAACAAACGTCTCTGGCTTTAACTATCAAATCAAGTATAAGGTTTATTCAACTAAGATACAAATGAATAGTCATTAATAATAAACAATATTCATGTCCTGGAACAAGTAGAGTCTGCTACTCGTTCCATGATTATATAAATGTCCGGACTTGGCCTAAGACTAGTCTAAATAAATAAGCATGCATGCATTTTGGGGAAATGTTCCATTAGAAGAGCTACAGTAGCATTCTGCGTTGCAGGCCTGTTATATATACACCAGTTACCAAATCCTTAGTAGGTTGAATATTAAATAAAAGTTTGAGGAGAAGAACGCATCGTTTTTCAATGGAAGCTGATGTCTTTTCTTCAGCTAGCACATGTGTGTGTTATCATGGTGGTCGCCATTGATTCTCCTGCTGGCTAAACACAGCTGTCATCCTTTTCACTGTCCAAACTATAGAGGGCAGTATTTCATACTCCAGTTGAAATACTTAGGGATTCATCACACTAGTTTAACCAAGGGGCCGTTGCATTTGATTCGACTTTTTCTGTCGCGCTTAAACGCTGAAATAAATCGCCAAATGACTGAGGGTATTATAGACTGGAAGACTGTACCTGTTGTAGCCCAGTTTAAACATAACATTATGGGCGCTATCAACTTCAAACTTGACGTCTGTGTTGCTAATAATGTTTAAAGTAATATTTAGAGAAGAAAATGGTGAAATCGGGTGTTTGAGTGGTTTTGTATCAATTGAAAGAGGAGACAACTTGCTGGTTATATAATGCTATAATGCTACACACAGAAAAATGTTTACATAATTATGTTAAATATAGAACTCCATAATTATTATGTAAACCTTTCACACAGTATTTGTGTATAAAATACACAAGTTATGTAAAAATAACTTGTGTATTTTGTACACAACTTAATTGTGTATAAAATACACAAGTTGTTTTTACATAACTTGTGTATTTTATACACAAATACTGTGTGAAAGGTTTACATAGTAATTATGGAGTTCTATATTTAACATAATTATGTAAACATTTTTCTGTGTGTATAAATTGCATGGGGGTTTATTTTAAAAACAACCATAGGTTTAATACGTTGGTTAGAATAGGGTTGAATATACATGTACGTCTTTTTACTGAAATGTGTACTGACGTTACTTGCGTCCATACTTCAGATGGGTCCCTTGAACCATACGCAGATTGCAATGTATCCGGTTAACATAATGTTCCTGATAATATACGTCAATGTTTGTTATTCACATCATGGAACAGGGTTTTAGCAGACGAGTGCAACCATATAAAGTACCTGTTTGGAAAGGACGTTTTAAAAGACTGTTTTAGACTTGTTGACGGAATTTAAATGGTTTCATCTCGCTAGAGGGAAGATATGATTTCTAACGGCTTGGTTTTATAGGAAACTTAACCAAGTCCCAGCGACATTTGGATAATCAAAGGGGAAAAATATAGGTTCATAGTCGTATTTAGTAATTTACCACAGCAGCCTAATAAGGGTTTATCCCATAATACTACAAAGTATATAATAGCTGCAGGAACGTGTGTACGTTACACAAAGCAGCCATATAAACACTGCACAAAAAAGAAAGTATCCACTTTTTTCGATGCGCCATGTGTTTAATTTATAGGACCTTTAAGAAATAGTGATGAAGCAGTGGCCATTTGAATAAAATATGATGCAGTTCCCATTGTTGCACTTAACCCTATACCCATGAAAAGAGCGTAAACAAAATCTAAAGTGTACCTCTTCTTTTTCTCCATGAAAAGACAATCATAATCCGAACATCTCACATCGTCAATTGTTTCCAACACCTGTATCTACTGGTATCGACGAGCAACTTCAGTTACAGAAGCTCCAGAAACTTTTCATGGAGAGAAAGAAGCGTGGCGGCACTACAGGGGGCATGGGGGAAACGTCCTCCTCATTCGCGACATTTGCCTCCTCAGTCCCCCCCCCCACCACCAGTCAGCTAAAGCCCCACCCCATTTTGTCCCCCAAACAATCGAAAATGTTGTATTTTAAAGTCAAAATTACTTAAAATAAGCTTAACGTTGGTTTGAAATGTCTAATTTAGAACGAATTAATCCGTTTGACCCACCCAAAATGTTGATGCTGGTGCCGCCACTGGAAAGAAGAAGATTTACTGTTTTGTTTACGCTCGTTTTATAGGGAAAAATAAACACAGGGTGCCTCGAAAAAAATTGATACTTTCTTTTTGTGCAGCGTTGCAGCGTTTATAATGATATACGGTGTTGGTTTAGGAATTGAACCCGGGATGCATGTGTGGAAGCGCTAGAGCGTGGCCACTATGCTACACTGCTGATCTCCATACTTCTTTCAAAATTAAGATAATGGAGCGATTAGCATATAAACAATGGGTCGGAATTGTTCATTAGGATACCAGCTTCTTGTTGGTGCTGTTTTTATTTCTTATTGCTCCAGTATTACCATCAAGGGCTGTGAGAATTGAGCGCAAAATGTCGCAAGTTGTACGGTGGTTCAATTATTGAAAATGGTTACAGGCCGAAATGCTATGCTATGCGGGAAGATCATCGAGGCTGCTGTGGTAAATTACTGAAGTCCTCTGTATGTTTACATAAAGCAATCGATTTTAATATCGTTTGCAGCTTACCGTTCAATGGCTTCTATGACCCTATGCAAATTGTTAGGGTTGAGACCTTGTCAGCAGTAAAGGAGTGGTAAAGGACAAAGATCCATAGGTATCTAAATAATTAAAGTACTTAAACTTGTATTATAAGTTCTGCGGTAGCACATGATGAGAAAAACATAATTTATACATGGAATTTGGACTTGATGCTCCTACATGGTTTTACAGATCTGTTTCGCAAGGAACAGCTTAATTAATAAAGAACTCGAGAGAACTAATTCATTTTGTGGTGTGCAAGATTAAGTAACGGTCAGTAACGATATACTATACTTCATCCTTTACCAGGACGTATGACACAAATCAAGGTGAATTTCAATTTCGAACAATTATACTGACACTAATGGGTTTTACGTATGGTTTTATTATTAAAGCAACCCCACATACCCAGTATCAATATCAGTATCACTTATCGGATTCGCTCTTATTATGAGGGAGACCTACATTTTATACAGGGCCAAGATGTCTACATTTCCTACTGTCTACCGTGATATATTAGAATAATCGTATGCACTCAAAATACTTTTTTCGTTGATGTGCAATTATTTAACACGATTGTTCTCTTTTTTATAGGTTGTGAGCTGGCGAACCTATTTTTAACATGACGCTCATTTTTGTTAATGTCACTCAGTGCAAAAGTCTTTACGCGCACCGTACATCTGCAAAATTAAGATATCTACAGCACGAGATGGTAAATAGCCAATAATAACAATAACGGACCATATTATAGATGCATATGTCATTTTTTGTTTTTTTATTTAATTACTGTATTTATTTATCTGTTTAATTTGTTTATTTATTTATTCACTTAATTAATTTGTTTAAAACAAAATTGGACAATTAACAGAAAAAAAACATAATGTAAAATGGGAACATCACTGGAAAAAATATGAAAAACTTACATGTGCCGAACAAAAACTGCGTTGTTTTTGTAGATATTGTTAACATTAACGACAAACTCAATCATTTGGCACCTCAGAACGTTATCTCATCATTTTTCTATGAAACCTAGGGTTTTGTGCTATATGTACTAACTCGTTGCCAGAAAGATAGAACCCAATAATGAGTCGTTTTGCAATTAAATGACTTTGTGGATACAATTTTAGCCAGACTTTGGTTATTAGACCGTGTTCAGTTGGCATACAATTTGCTATCTAACAAATGTACCTCATGCAGCCTTGCACACACCAGTTAAGTCTATTATTACAGATTTTACTGGATATTTTTGAAAATTTGGTAACATTCCCCTATTACGACTTTTTGGAAAGATTATAATTGATCATTATTATACTCTAATAGTGTATTCTATGGTATATATTAAGGATGATGTGTACATAAAATTCTTGATTTGTATCTTGTAACTGTTATTACTTCAGGATGATATTATAACATTATATCCGTTAGATTTGACGGAATCCTGTACTAAGTATAATTTCTTCCATCATACCTATCTTTCTTCTTCCGATCCGCTGTGTCTTGCTAAAGGGAAATGATAACCATTAACATTATGATTCAAATTAAAGAAATGTTTTGTGAATCAAATTGTGTAATGCTGCTTTTTATACGTTATTAAAAATAAATGTTACATTTTTTTGGTCTTATCTACTTCTTGGCTACGTTAAATATTTGGCTTACAAATAATTTCGATGATCATATCAAACTGATAATAAATAATTGAAAATGACAAATCTATATGTACTATGTTTAGTACAAAATGTACTTTGTTTAGTACAAGATGTACTTTGTTTAGTACAAGATGTACTTTGTTTAGTACATGATGTACTTTGTTTAGTACAAGATGTACTTTGTTTAGTACAAGATGTCCTTTGTTTAGTACAAAATGTACTTTGTTTAGTACAAGATGTACTTTGTTTAGTACACTATGTAACTTTGTTTAGTACAAGATGTTTTTTGTTTATTAAAAAACGTTCTTTGTTTAGTACAATATGTACTTTGTTTAGTACAAGATGTGCTTTGTTTAGTACAAGATGAACTTTGTTTAGTACAAGATGTACTTTGTTTAGTACAAGATGTACTTTGTTTAGTACAATATATACTTTGTTTAGTACAATATAGGCGAGCGATCTTATAAGAAAGACGCAACAAATATTGCAATGGTAATGTGCGTCTGGTAATGTTGTGGCTAATTCAAGGGGAAAAGTGTACTTTCGGTCCCAGGTACTGGTTTACCATTATCGTTTAATACTGGAACATTAAAGTTGCCAGTATCGCTCGATATACTGGTACGATTTTACTATCGAGTGAATTTGGTGTTCCAGTATCGAGCGATATCGGAACACTGACTTTGTACCAGTATCGAACGACGTGTGTTCCAGTATCGGACGATACTATATAGTACATAACTGAATCTGGGACCTAAAGTATACTGTTTCCTATTAAAGCTCAAAGACGATGGGATATATTTTGTGTGTGAATAAAATATGAACCTCAACGCCCGTTTGAGCACTTAATACATATTACGGTGGGGTCAAATAAAACAAAACTAAATATAAAACCCTTTGGTTGTAAAAATAGGTATTAGCTGATTGCTAATATGTGTCATGTTGGCAATCTCTATGGTGAGAGACCAGATGAGGCATATTATTATAGACATGATAGAAAATGGATGGGCAACATTTTCTGGAATTCCAGTATCGGATTTGTCAAATAAAACTTTGGAATTCGAAAAGCAAATATTCCAACACTGTTTACAGTTGGCTCTAATTTTGTTGAATACCCTATGACGTCCACTCAGCCAGTAAGTGTAAGCTTGTGAATTACTCGCTGTCAGCTGTTAGCGTCCAATACTATTAGAGCAAGTAAGCATTTGTCTGCAAATTTTGCTAGTGTATTTCATTAAATGTTGAAATGAGATTATTACAACTTACGTGGCAAAGAAATAAAAGGTCTGGACATCGCGTCTACAAGTAGTCTTTATCACTGTCCCCTTTTTCAGTATTTATAACTCATTTTATTTCTATACTTTAGAAGAAAGGCTCAATCGTGTTATGAATTCTTTATTTACCCACGAAAATGCACAATATTTAAGGTTAGAATACTTTGAAGCAATCATCTCCCACCAAATCCAATATTGCTCGGAACGCTGTCTGACAATATTACGGACGACCGCTTTATTAGAACATCGAATAAATGATGGGGCCACAAATAAGGACGTTTGCTAAAACTCGGACACCATGTGCTATCGCTATATAAAATTATTTATTATCAGCTCGATATGATCATTGAAATTATTTTGCAAGCCAAATATTTAACGTAACAAAGTTGTAGTTAAGACGAAAACAAGATGTAACATTTATGAAAACATCTATTTCTTTGTATGTTTGTGTGTTTGTTTTTAAGAAGCCTTGTCCTGGAACTCTATTTTTGGCGAATGTAGCTGGGAATGATTGGAATTTGTTCGCCCTTGCTGTGTCTTAGAATTCTAGGTTTTATTTTTCAAACGTGTTTCTGTTTTCAATAAATGTAATTTGTTTTTAGAATATTTTTTTCTTGGAGATGAATTGCAACCAGAGGTATGCAATTACTTAATTTCTTATGTTTTTTTTAAATTTGGTTGAATTCTTTTTTGTGATGACATTTTCGAAATATTTTGATTTTTGTTGTTGAAAATTTCAAAATTTTCTGTAAATTTACCAAAATGTCCCGATTAAAGGTCCGTTTGCCCGTAGAACAGGGTTTACTTCGTGGTCTAAGTTTCCAATTTTTAAAAAAAAAATCTTTGTAGTGCATAATTGAACTTACTTTCATTATTTCCATTCGGCAACATTTTTGCATTACAAGAATAAATCAATTTATCTAGGTAAATTGGTCTCAACGGTGAAATTAAAGAAAAATAACAATATTGCAGTCATACTGCCTGTTATCAGATATTTTTTTCACCTGGCTGAAATAAATTCCACAGTAGTAATTTATTAAATTATTCATTCAGAGGAGCTTCATTTGACGATCGAACTATCGACAGATGAGGAACGTTCTACTAATATCTTTTTTTATTTTACTCTTCTAGATTCTGAAACGAGTTCGCTGATTGGTTTATTTTACGCTCGACATATCGACAGATGTGAACGGCTACCTACTAATATTCTTTTTTTTTTAACTCTACCGTTACCCCATATTGAGAAATACGAATATTCGTTTTTCATTTTTGTGATAAATATTACCACGTGCTTTGTCATTGGCGCGTAACTGTCGTGTCGTCTGCTGCATGCGCTGTATAGTCACATACGACAAGACTGCAATATTTGAAAATCAGCAATAAACTCTGTCACGCTACTGCATCTACTACTACTGCTTTACATACGCGTATAGCTACTGCTTGATTAAGGAAGGATAGCCATGCATTGATGTATCTACACATCTATATCTATTATTACGTCTCCAACTAAAACCAAAGTGAGAATAATACACAATTTTTCTTGACAACATTGGATAAGAAGGTACCTTAGCAACGACTAGGTATTCTTTTTTCGATAGCAACACGAGCTTGGACACCATATGCATCACACCCACCCACACGGAGTACGTATTTTTGTATATAAGAGCAAAACAGTTTTTTACAAGTGCCTATCATCAGCGCGCGGTTAATACAGGTGTAGACACCATAACACAGTCGAAGGATGTACGATTTTACCTCGTTTTTTTAACTGATGTGTAAAGATTCCGCGGTGTATTTCAGGCACCGATGAGAAAAGACGGTTCTGTAAAACCACCGTATGGTTTGTCGGCAGGTACAGAAAACCTTAATCAGATCGAGTGCCGGTTTTATCGTCTACCTCAGTCTCCAGAACAAGGCAGTCAAAGTACTAAGGCTCAAAATTAGCTTTCAAGTAAGTACCGCTACCGTATTGGCATTGGATTAAATGTTAACAGGAAAACAAGGAACATAAACCTGACTACTATATTCTACCGCTGCCGGGATACGGATCACTCCTTTAACAACTCGGGAGTTTATCTTGTGTATAATTATAACAGTTTGTGTACATAGAAGTGTGCCTGGGAAGTGTGGCCCGGACATTCAGCTTTAGGCTACATATCGAACGCCTTCCTACTGGATTGTAGTCTTATGGGTCCTACGCAGGGATTTTACAAGCAACAATAATCGTCATCACTACGTTCATTACAACTACAGGACCCTTTTTTCTCATTATATAAAGTGGAACATACGGAACCGAAGAAACTATTGAAAACTGTTCAGGTAAGCACGTTTTCATTTGATATTCTTAAAGGATAACTAATATATGGTGATCGATGTCTTTTAAGTGATGACGTATCATGTGGCTGTCATGATTAAGTATACAGTTGCTAAAGTGTAATGGTTCAATAATAGCCCTTCTCGTATACTGTTAATGACACTTTTCTAGGTAGAGAGGTATATGATGTGTTAGCACAGGTCTGATGCGATAACGAATGCGTTTACTTACGTAGCAGCAGTACACACCTGAGACCATACTGTTACTTCAAGTTTACCATTAAAAACCGTTAAATAAATGCCGCTAAACGATTTATAGGATGCCCATAGTATTTTCTATGCTGCAAGTATCTACGGATAAAAACGATCGAAATATTTCCTACATACAAAATATATGACTCCCCCTAAACATTTTTCTCACTAATTTCATGTTCCGTGCTGGAAACATCATGAATAATGCATTTTTGAAATGAATTCAGACATGAAAGTCAACTGCTACGTTAAAAGCAACTGATATACATGTCAGAACCTTGACAGCACCAAAGGGCTAATGTAGGTCACGTGACATTTATTTTCATACTTATTATATCCAAAAATGTCGAAGCCCAGTTAAAGACAAACCTTGTAAAAAGAAGAAAAAAAAAATTATATTCTGTACAACGCATTTATCAACGCACAATAAATAAGAAGCTTTTACAATAAACTCCGCTGATACCAATTATAACAATATACTTTAAAGACATAAACGTGTGACGTAATCTGTTTTAGGCGAAGTTATTGTTATGACTCTATTTTCTCCAATGGAATGTGATGATGAGAACTGATGTCTCATCTATTCAGCTGTATTGTCCGTTTAAACTGAAGACCTCTTCTCCTGAAAACGAAACTAAATTTAATACATTTGCTTTATTTGTTTGTTTTTACTTTCGCTCTAAATGTAGGCTAAGTATGCTATCAATATTTTATATTTTGCATTGATATCAAGGCATTTCACCTAATGCGTCAGAGACATATTTTGGGAAGTTATTTATCACCTACCTGTTACTCCGCCCCTGGTAACACACCCACACCATACGGTATATTAAGAGTTTTAACCGATCAGTATGAAAATATACAACATTACCAGTCACGGTTTCAGTAAAGTCAGCTTAATTTGTATCATATCAATCAGGTTTCAGTGATAATTGTGTTTTGTAATCGATAGCATTTAATTTGTGTAATTGATAGCGATTAATTATAATAAAAAATGAATAAATTATTAATGATACTTTATTTATGGTGACTCGATCGGTTGTCGGGCAATTTTTATAACAACGGCACAATGTCGTATTAGTGAAGTAGGGCTACGTGACTGTTGTTAGTTCTTATGTATTATTAAATAATCTATGGGCCGAAGCTAAAATAAAGCTTCCCGTTAATGAACCGAAATATTAAAGTTAACGTTAATACCATGCATACTGCGTAGACAGATAGTATTTTTGACATTTAAAATCACACGTTTGTAGGTTAATCACGGTATAATTTTACCGATGATTGCTTGTCGGTACGTCAGAATAAGAGCGCGATTTTGCATGAAAGCTACGAATTATAAAAAAGAGGACTCCGTAATCTCGAAGGAAGACGTATAGATTAAAATGAGAATTTCAGTATATTTATTGTGAGTTTCTCAGCATCTCACCAATAATCTCAAATTATGATGGCATGCACCCAAAATGGCATTTTGCGCTTCAACAAATCTCCTGTCTTGTTTGACTGCCGACCTCAGTAACCGCTCTGTATAGGTTATCTTCAGCGGCAAGGCGACAATCAGAAGTTCGTCAACCATGAAGTTCGTCAACACGCATGTTCCCTCTCTGTCCGCATGATTCATTGATGGCTTCTGCCAGAGGCTGTCAGACACCTTCATGGATTTCCTAAATTCAGTTCCAGAGAAGAAAAGAGAGTTACAGACGCCGTCTGGTACCCTTAAGTCTCTTACCACTTGATATATTTTGAAAGCGAAAGAATTAGGTCTTCTTCGCGGATGTCAAACTATGTATCTCAGCGTTGAAATGGGGGACATCTTTGATTATGGGTTTTTGGGTAACCAAAACCACATCAAAATAAAATGGTGCACAGTCCTGCGGTCTGTCTAGGGCAATTATTCCTCTTTGAACTCACTATTAAAAGTCACGATGAACTATTTGGTGATGCCTTCTGACATTATTAAAGATAATACGACAGACGTCGACATTAATATTATGAAAGCAAAACTCTATCCCACGGGCGATATTTTTTTACTAGTAAACATTTGTATGGTCTCACAAGTAAAATCAGTTGACTTTTTTTTTTTTAATTTGAAAAATCATTTTATTCAGTGAGTTTTGTTTTATTCCGTATTAAAACGAAATAAATAAATTTTACAAATATTTACTAGTAGTTTTTGTTGTTGATCGAGTCAAACTAGTTACATTCAATAAATATCAATTAAACTGAATTCATAATTAATTATCCTTTTCTTTGTAATCATGTCGAAAATAATAAAAATTGAAAATCGCAATGCGAATCATGTATCTGGGTCTCGAGTTTCATGAATTCCCTCTTGTTTACACCCTAAGATCGTCAATCATGAACATAGTGAAGTTCGTCAACGTTGATATTCCCTATCATTTTTCATTGATACCTTCACGTTAAGGTTGTCGGACAAAGGAGTGTGTACTAACGCCTTAGTTATTTTTCACCTGTGACATGCGACTTCAACGATGTTGTATGCCATATCATTTTTTGTACGGACATCGGAAGTGTAACTTTGTATCAAGCTATTCCACAGAACATGCAAATGAGACATCGTGGCTCTTTGGTCTTTGCGGCAAAAGTATCAACATCAAATAGCGTAAAGTGTTATGTTCCATCCAAAGGCAGTGCATTCTCTTAATTGGAAGCCGTACTTACGTCACGATGACCTCTTCAATGATGCCTCACAGTATTGAACTCCGCAGTAAATATGAAATGTATCATCGAATTATAATCTCCATTCTACCGTCTATTAGGAATTGGATATTGTGACAGCTGCTTCGTTGTTATGTTTAATATCTACTAACATAATTAATCAAAATTATGTCAGAGAATGTCAAGTCTTCAGCATCAAGCCCACCAACCTGAAGTTCGTCAACCATGAAGTGTTCGTCAACACTCCACTTATTTATGCGGGGGCTGCCGCGCGTATTTGTTCTGTAGTTTACAGAAATACATATTTAGCTTTATTCTGTTGTTTTGCTATTCTCCCCGACCGTCAAACACTTCGCAATATTGAACACCAGAGTAAATACGACATTTTCCTACGAATCTAACGTATTTCCTGTCGTCTTCTACTGGTTGTTGTGACGCCTTCTCATTTCTTTCGAATCGTATTTAGAGATTGATGTTCAATACATATCACTATCATTTAATGTAAACAGTAGGGTAACTCGGCTTGGCGAATAAACATGATAGAAACTTGATTTAATAGTTATTGATATTTTCATTGTAATAAAAAATGTCCAAATCTTCAGCAGAGCCAAGTTAAGCCAACAAACCCGATGTTTGTCAACCATGAAGTTCGTCAACTGCGATTGTACCCCCTCTCTCTCTCATTGTTCATAATTGATGGCTTCTACCAGAGGCTATCGGACACCTTCGTGACTGTCTTGAATACCTGGGACCAAGAATTACAAGACGCCGTTAGCTATCCTTAACCCATATGACTTGAAATATATTTAGCCTCATGCGTAAGAATTCATTGTTCGGACATCGGAAGTCAAATTATGTATCAAGTTAGCCGCAGAAATGGGGGTCATTGTAGCTCCAAGGTCTTTGCGGCAGCGGTATCAACATCAAATAACGTATATTATATATATGCAGTAGCGTAGGCAGGGTCACTTGTCAGGGGGGGGGGGGGGGGGGGGGGGTGGGGCAAAGGTATTTTTTCCCGGTGAGTACCAGTTCGACCCGGTGGCGTAAAAGGTAGCCAAAAAAAAATATTGAGGTCAAAAAATTTCGCACGGTCCAAAAAAAAAATCGCGCGGTACAAAAAAACCAAAGTTTTAGCCAATCCACCGGGTTTTCATCAGTTTTCTCTAAAACATTTTTCTTTATTTAGCCTTTTGCGCACGGTACTGCCTTTTCCTTCCCTTTTCCTTTTCCCTTTCCTTCCCTTTTTCCCCTTTCCTTTCCTTCCTTTTCTCCCTTTCTTTCCCCCTTTGCTCCCCGGCTACGCTACTGTATATATGGTCTTTTGAATGGTATTAAAGTTACAACTCTTTTATTCGCATACGTCAAGATGACATCTTCGGTGATTCCGCTTACCAATCCTACGAGGTACTTTTGGTATCGAAATCCACAGTTACGATGTCATTTTCACATCTGATCTCTATCCCAGGGCCGTCAGCAACTTTTGCCCAAGGGGGGTGCGTTTTCACGATTTTTTACCGGAAAGGGGGGTGCGTTTTCACGATTTTTTACCGGAAAGGGGGGTGCGTTTTCACGATTTTTTACCGGAAAGGGCGGTGCGTTTTCACGATATTTTACCGGAAGTAGTAGTATGACGTCAGAGTGTTAGTGTTGCAGCACGCTGACGATGCGAGCGCCTTGGCGCGATACCGCGAGCGCCTCTGGCGCGAAGCCAATAACGGGTGGGGTCCAGGGGCCCGCCTTATGGCCCCTGGTGGGGGTCCGGGGGCTTAACTCTGAGCATTACAGCGAATTTCGGACACAATTTTCATGTATCTTGCCATCGTTGACCCCATTTTCCATTCATAAAACAACATGTTACCCTAAAAAAAAAGAAATTAAAAAAAAGAGATTTTCAAGGGGGGTGCGTCCGCACCCAACGCACCTCCCCTTCTGACGGCCCTGTATCCTAACGTGTAGCTATTCTATAGTGCGACAGCTTCTCCTCATATTCGCATAGTATTTGGAAGCTCACATTATCGAGATACATATTAAACTGTAATTAATGGTCTTAAAGTGGCTGCTATAATTTTGACACATTCCTCCGATTATTTGCTTATACGTTTTGCTTCATTCGATACACAATTTCATCTCCATAATCGCATTATATTTCCAATCAAATTGACATTTCCTAGTGTCAAACTCACCAATGTCGAGTAGTTTTCCTGCTGCGTATATGTGTTTAACATTTCAACCACATTAAGATTGATGCTTTGCTATTTACATTATCTGTAGACGGCATACCGTTGCTGTACTTTTTCGAGATTTTGAGAATTTAGAAAATTGAAACGCACGCACATTACGACTGTAAACCACAAAACATGTTAAAGGGTCCCTTTCACTTCTAAACATGTTGCAAATCATTTGCCGTCCATTAAACAGGTGTTTTTCAACGTTGGTATTCTTAGTGTTGCCAAATAAATGCTCATAAGTTCTTAATTTAAAAAAATGATGACAAAATGCAAGTCTATTGAAAGGCGATTGCTTTCCGAAGCTGAGAAAAACGTGTGCGACTCTTTACCAATAGAAATTGTTGTTTACTCATCAATCCTGTTTCCTAATGCTCGTATATTGGCACAGATTCAGGGTATAAATCACTGCTTGAATAGTCCTTAGGCGGGAACAATCGACCTTGAAGCTAGTCAAGAAGCCGATGTCCCTTAAGGGCACTAGGAACCTTTAGATTTAGTTTTAAAGTTAAGTCGACATCAATATGTCACGAACTGATTTGTTACTGAGCCATGTCTTGAAACTTAGCATCTTTTATGCAGCCAGTATGAACCACCAGAACGATACTTCAAAACGACTAATATGACTATAAGCAGTATAGCTATGAAATCTTTCTTTTTTCTCCATCTGATAGAGATGAAAATTAATGAATAACAGGTAAAATTATTCTACAGATACCACTTTATATCTGAACACCTGGATAACCCTTTACGATAACTAGTTTTCATTCTTGCTCTAAAAGGTGACAATTGAAGATCATCGGTCTGGATTTGCCATGAATTTACGGACCCCCCTTAAAGCATAACTCTCGTTTGAATGCTCAATTATGATCACAAGGTCAATGCTATCATTCAAGCAGGTAAAGATTGTAATAACTAACTGTCTTCACATCCTATCGTGACATTGTCAATACGAAAATGACTGATACGATAAAGACAACGTTCCAAGACAATTTATTGGCAGACAGACTATCACCAGTCGATATAAATGCGCATAAAAAAGTAAATTGTCTATTAAGTTCAAGGTTTTCATGTACGTACATAAAACTCGTCTTTCATTACAGCAAGAACTATAACCTCTTATACAGAAATGGGCTGATGATGATATCATAATTATATAATCAGTTTCACGATGTTTGCTACCAAGAGGTCAAGTCATTTAGCCACTGGTGTAGTGTGTCTGTTTGTTTGTTTGTTTGTTTGTTTGTCCTTTTCTATCTTTTCAAGTGTTTTTGTTTCTGACAATTCCGTAAAAAAACATTTCGAGCAAATGTATCAATCATTCGTAATGGATTTTCTTTGGTTCATAAAGCAAACACTGTTCAAGTACACGATCCCCGATGATGTTCATCGCATTAAGAGAAATCCCCACATGGCGAATATATCACGTACAATGGATTTTATCGATATGTTTTTCCATGCCATTCGCGGAAATAATTACTGGCATAATATTGAGATACCGGATATTTGGAAGAGTCTATAGTTATCACATTTCGCTTCACTTGAATTCCCCGATTTCAATAGATTACTTTTCAAGCCCCTGTATCCACATGGATAGATTTACCCAATATCAGACAACTTGAGTTAAAGGTGCAACCATCTTGACGCTCTTAGTACAATACTGTTTGTGCATCATAACCATAGGGTATGGTTTCAAAAACTTTGAATGACTATTTGACAGGACTCTTTTTGATACTACATATCTTTAGATTGGAATGTTGATATCAATGTTCCATGTAATTACACCCTCCTTTAACATTTATAATAGAGTAACATGGAAAAGTATATCAATTTCGAAAATCAAAATCAAAATCCACACCGATTAATTTGAAAGATGTGCCTCACAATAAATTTCACCGTAAGGATTTAATTACATAGCCTTGGCCTCAATTATATATGTTAAATCATAAATCGGTCAGTGAACATCTTTAATATCCCTCAATTTTCGACAATCGAACAGTCAGCCATGCAGGAACGTCTAGGATCGTCGTCTGTTCACGATGCAGATATCCTGTGTTTGAGAGACCGTATCCCCCTGCAGATTGCAAATACCGAAATATGAGACTACAGGAGACGAGGCTATTATTCGATCGTGTGTTCCTATAAAACACATCCAGCCCTGGCATATATTTGTTCCTCTCGTGATTGTCTAATTGTATAGGTAAACACAATTGTTGATACTGGCCTTGGGCTTTCGACGCTTAATGTCAATGCATATAAGCAATCAGATATGTATAGTTACATCGCATTTTGAATATAGCTAAGGTTTAGATGAAAAGGATACGTGGTGATTTTTGTTTTTGTTTCGATTGAACTTTATCATGTTTATGGTTAATTTGTTATTTCATATTTTAATAGAGCTTGCTGAGTTCCACAATAATCTGAAATTTGAGCTTGATCGGAGGTAAACGGTTCAATAGAACCGACAATGTTATTGTCAAAAATGAAGCAAAATTGAATCGTTCATTTCTTTTGTTTCTTATTGGTTTTTTTTTAACCCCTATGGTAAAATAAATAATTTTGGAAGCTTGGTAATTATACAGGGTGAGTCAAAAAGACTGCAATAGTGGAAAGAAGCCATTTTGTTTTCAAAACTAAAATGAATTTTAAAACCTTTTAAAGGCGTTGCAAGAATGATGTATTTAATCCTAACTTTGTGTGAAACAAATGAAACCGATCGCATTTTTCGTTTGTCTTTGGTGACCCTCTTTGCTGCACAACCAAATGTACTTGTTTGTCCACGAGCACAGCGATTTTCATTTGAAATGGCACACATTGCATTTTCATATTTGAATATCCCGCCAACAAAATAAATGGAAAATTTCAGTTTTTTATCAAAATTTAGAACATTATACGCTTTCATAGCATGGGTATGATTATAATTGATTATGCTAATGTAAACAAGAAAGGATGCATCAAATTCTAATAACATCACAAATGAACTAAAGTTTCCAAAGAAGATTTCTTGATGCACCCCAGGATGCTTCACTTTCATCACATGACCACTGATTTCTGTCACCAGTGTTTACTGGTTCCATCCCATCGACATTACAGTGCAAGGAAATGCTTATAAAGTTGTTAAACGAGGGTCTTTAAGAAAATCCTGTTGCAAGTAATATGATTGATGTGTAAGACAGTCCTCTCTTAATTTTCTTAAAGACCCTATATTTTTATAAATACAAGTTATAGTTGGGATTCAACTTCTTTCATATTTGTGGCCAAGTTTATCCTATTTGCACCATGTACTACTATGGTAGAGGTCAGACGACCTCCAGCTGTTAATTACTTTAACACATGTATGACACTGTTTGTTTTGCTGATAAGTCATGTTGGTACTGTATGGGCGCTAAGCATGATGGGGTACATCAAGAAATCTTCTTTGTAAAGTTTCCAAATTTGAATGAGAGGCACATTTTGTGATCTGATGCATATTTTGGGTATCTCGTGGACAAACGTGCATGTGAAATGGGTGCACTGGTCAAAAGGTTCACCAAAGGCAAACGGAAAATGATATTGACTTCATTTTTTCACGCACAGTTAGGATTAAATATATCATTCTTGCAACGTTTAAAAACTGTTAAAATTCAGTTTGGTTTTGAAAACAAAATAGCTTCTTTCCACTATTGCAGTCTTTTTGACTCACCCTGTAGTTGTTAGAAGATTTCCTTTGCTGCGGGAGGCTGTAAGACATCTGCATAATTAACTATAATTAATTATCTAAGAAGGCTTTAGGTCATTGAAGATGAGGTTAATTAATGCACCTAATTACTTTTTTTAAGTTCATGCACTTTACATAATGTATTGCCACTTGGTGTATATATTGGTTAGGGATCACGTCAAAACTCGACCGCCAGGCAACCACCGGTTACGGCCGGTTCCGCCCGGTTCTCACAAAACGTGTCGTCTGTTATAATATACACACACAATGAGGTCAAATAGTTACACTCTGGTGAACACGACCGGTTGATAGTGCCTCGTCACACGCGTGAGCAATACAATCTTGAAGTAATGGGCTCAGTTGACAACCAGTACAATACAGCTATTGATTTTTGCTGGGGTTAGCTTTTTCAATCTGTTTATAGCTCAATTAACTTTTTAAAATCAATACCGAAAGTATATGAATGGTGGTTTTTTTATAGAACGATTATAGAGAGAGCTATTATGACCGCAAAGTAACAGATTGATAGTGTAAATTGGTCCGGTTAGAGCATTAAGTCAACCGGCAGTTGTTCAGTGTTGCATGCAGGAATATTTATATACCAGTAAAACATTTGACCTGAAAGAACCGGGCGGAACCGCCCGTAACCGGCGGTCAACGGGCGGTCGAGTTTTGACGTCTTCCCTTATACAACTCTCCTTATTGCCTGTGCCGCGGGAATCTAATGGAGTTTTTAATAACAATTTAGAACAAAAACCAAAAACAACTACATTTTTATAGAAGATTATACCTAGGGAGTCAAAAAGGCAAAAACAAAAGAAAATAGACTGCCCTCTGTTGGCCGAAAAACAATACAAAACTAAATAATTCAAAATAACTTAAAATGAGTATATCTGTTGAACCGCACACCCGATACACCTCCAGCAAAATACTTTTTTGTTATACTCAACCAGCTCTACCTTATACTTCAATATCAAGATTTTTTTGCTAACCATAGGAACATCCTTAACTTGGGGAAATGTCAATGCGATACGAGCATCTGTTCATTACGCATAATTTAAACGGTAGAGACGGTTGAAAATAAATGTGTAAAGATGAATATTTAACCCTAACAGCACTACGTCATACAAAATCACCCGACCAGCAGCAGCACCTTTATGCGCGTGCACATGATGTCTATCCCATGCCGCAATACCCAAAACGGGTATATAGATAGTCACCGAACATTTAGCCTGGCCAGGCTATCGCCCGTGGTGTTGTGGTGGATTGACTTGCCTGCCAGTCCGGCGACCCGGGTTCAATTCTCGGTGGCCCCGGACCACGAATTGTAGTCCTCCCTGTTGACACCCATTCCCCAGTTCTGTGATCCATTGCCAATCATGCAGACTTCCACTGTGCACACCTTTGCAGTACATGCATTTACAGACTTAAACTCAATACATTTCTGCTTGGTCAATAACCCTATACCGTGGGTTATTGACCCGGATATTGACCAAGCAGAAATGTATTAAGTTTAAGTCTGTAAATGTATGTACTGCAATGGTGTGCATATTGAAAGTCTGCATCATAACGTGTATACAGGAGATAATAAACTAATCGTGATGCTCCTTTTTCCATATTATTCCTCGTAATAATCATGGAATGGCATGTCTGGCCTGACGTTTCAAGCATTTTTGTGTCGTAAAATATTCAAATATTGTCAAAAAAGTTATAGTAATTTTTTACATTTTATTTTCCTTAAAAACCTAATGTTTCACGCCACACAAACCATTGCCGTCTATTATGCTCAAACAAGCGCCCTACATAGGTTGAAAAAACCCATTGTGCATGGATTGAAATGGCCATTTGACCTTGATGTGTGTATTATTAGTTATCCCCTGCATGTTCACACAATACGGAAAAATACCTATGGTTTGGCATGTCATATCACATGAGGCCGCAGGCCGAATGTGATATGACATGCAGGGCCGTCAGAAGGGGGGTGCGTTGGGTGCGGACGCACCCCCCTTGAAAATCTCTTTTTTTTAATTTTTTTTTTTTTAGGGTAACATGTTGTTTTATGAATGGAAAATGGGGTCAACGATGGCAAGATACATGAAAATTGTGTCCTAAATTAGCTGTAATGCTCAGAGCTTCCAGGGCTTCGCCCCCTGGACCCCCACCAGGGGCCCTAAGGCGGGCCCCTGGAACCCACCCGTTATTGGCTTCGCGCCAGAGGCGCTCGCATCGTCAGCGTGCTGCAGCACTAACACTCTGACGTCATACTACTACTTCCGGTAAAAAATCGTGAAAACGCACCCCCCTTTCCGGTAAAAAATCGTGAAAACGCACCCCCCTTGGGCAAAAGTTGCTGACGGCCCTGTGACATGTGATGTGATATGGTCCCAATAAAAATTGTATTTAAACACTCGCGGAAAACTAAACGTCAAACAATACTAGTATCTAGTTAGAGCAAGGCGCTGAATTCTCTTCCCTTCCTTACCTCCGTAAAATTCAACCCTTTAACAGGCTCTGCGCCATCGCCTCTGTCCATAAAATCATCGCGAAAAACATGTCTGGTTAGGTTATATGCAGATCATTTATTTTTTGGCGTGGGTTAGACCTTTTTTGCGGTATATTTCGGCCTCAGAATGTAACAGAAATCGACTCGGTTGCATTTAAATCATCCGCCATTTTATTTGTTTATCGTATTTTAAGCAACTCTTCGACAGACGCAAAGCATTCGCTTTACACGTAATATCATTTCGCGCCATCTGGTAACGCGGTTAATCGACGATATGGAATATATCGTGTGGTTTGACTCGTTGTTTACACGATATGGATCAGATTTCATACGTGTTAACCAATGAGATTGAAGTATGTACACTTACTAAACGATAATGCACCATACAATTGTTGTTGTTAGTATAAAGCGTAGTTAGCTTAGTTTTTCTTCCCTCAAAATGAGAGTAATCGTCTAAAAAGTAGAAAACAGTGACCAGTTTTATTAGCTGACCGCGTTTTCGCATTTCCAATGGGATTTACACAGTTTACAAGCAAGGCAATGTTGTGCCTGTAATTCATTACAACTTCCACGCATATTAAATGAACCAAAGCTGGTTAAAAAACTCTAAAATATATATAGTTCAGACGATTATACTTCACATACTAACGGTTTTGCACAAGTAAAATATTCTCAAGACATAATTGCACTTAAAAGTCATTTGTGAAAGACATTGCCAGGTTTACAAATTACTAGTATACGGTTCAGAGTTCAATGTTTCTTCTGCTGAAGTTTGTTTGTAAGACCTGAAAAAATGTTTGTTGACATTATGTTTTTAACGAAGCCTTCCCTCGACATGGCCAACATTTTGCTGAAGACAAGCTTGGTGTACCCTGTCAAACATGTTGCAAACAGCTCGCCTAACCAATCCCTTCGGCTCTGACACATGCCTTCACTTCTTGAAGGTTGATCTTGAAGGTTGACTGGTGATGCTGTTATTCAAATTTGTCTTTTCATTTGACACTTGGTATCAGAGGGTTAATTGCTTATCTCAGGCAGAGATAATTTTTTAGGAACATTTTGACAATCGGTGTGAAAATAATGACCATTTTTGCACAAAACTATTTTATTGTTAGTAAATCCCATTGGAATGGCAAAATAAACTCGCAAAAACTTGTCACAGTTTGCTTTAATTTTAATTTTATTTTTGTGTGAAGATAAACTAGATTAACTACGCTTTTTACGAACAACAACAATGGTACAATGCACACATCAATGTCAAATGGCCGTTTCAATCCGTGCACACATTTTTGATTCACATAACAGAATTGACTGTACAGTGAAGATTCCGCTGTCACTTTGGGCATGTAAGTAAATTATATCAAGGATCTATGATTATACACACAGAAAACACTATGTAAAAATATTACACAAATTATGTAAAAAATACACAATCTGTGTAAAAATAGAACTCCATAATACTATGTAAACAGTTGTGTTAAGTTTTTGTATAGGAATTTACACAAGCTTGGGTATATATTACATGTTTTATGTAAACTCTTACATAATAATTATGGAGTTCTATATTTACATAATTTTTTACATAGTGTTTTCTGTGTGTATGAACCGTTATAATGACAATTTTCTAATCCCCATAATAATGTTTCAAGGTACTTGATATGCTTTTATTTTTGTCCTAGCGTAAGTTTAATGACCCTGAAGCTATCGCGCCGTTAGTTTGCTAAGAGGTAAGATTGCTGTGCACACCAAATATACACGCAGTTTCTACTCGGGTAATCAAATATCTATAATTTCCCTCTTTTACTGAGCAAATATCATCTGAACAAACGAGAGCCTCATCTATATAGCCTCTCCCTCGTATATGCAGGCTTTAATTACGGGGATTAAGTTTTATGTTGTGATTTAATTAACATTACCCTGGCGATACCTTTATTAGTGTTCATGGATAATATACACAGGTATCGCTGTTTATTTTCCTTTTTTACATTTTCTTGATTTTTTTTGGATAATTCGTCGAACATTTTGAGAAAAAAAATCAAATATTTTTTTCAAAACTAAGCAATAATGTTATAATCAGAAATAACAAATGGGGACAATGGCAAATAGGCCTTCGTTAAAAGACAAAAAACATTTCCAACATTTAACAAATATAATATTATGAATGTCTCGAATTTTTGTGGAAAAAACACACCCTAAAATCGAAAAATAAAGGTTGGCCGTGCACGCAGAACATTTTGTCCCTTCCTTGGTATAAGGCCGCAATGCATACACGGACTTTGCACATGTGTACTCGAAATATCGACGACATCTGATTGTGGACTACCGCAGTAACCTGGATACCCATTACCAGGACGATGATTGCATTTGACAACCAAATTATTGACTTTGTGTTTAGTTCGAATGCAATGAACGGGCAATTAAACCATTATAAAACGAGGTTATTTATTTATGTATATTTTTTATCTGATTTATGTATTTATTTATATCATGTTAAAGGTAGGAGACATTTTTCTCTATTTGAACATTTTGGTAACCTTTTTGTGAACAGTTTTAATCAAAATGCTTACTTTCTTTCCCATATCAATGAAGATATACTACACTAATGATGACGGAATTTACAATTTATCATAACTTCACATTGTAACCTCTAATTAGCATAATCTCGGAATTCAACCTGAAGTCCCAAACCGTGTCGATTTATCCTATTTTCTACTGCTTTTCTATAAATGTATACTCAATGCGTAAACGTAATTATGTTTGATATTATTTGTTTATAAGCGTCTGTAATTAACTCAGCCTCAGAAGCAGAAATACAATGTATTCTGTGAAGTGAAGTGATGCAATCTCATTTAAAAAAAGAAATCAACAATATGGCTATTACTTTGACCTGCCGGTCCCTTTCCAGTTTGCTCTTGGATAATTTCAGCCCAATCTCTACGTGACTTATTATATGAATCGGATCTATTTGTCCATATAAACTGCGAATACGCGTAGTACCTGTGCATTTAGTTCAAATTACTTGTTGAATAATAACACTAATAATCGCAGCTTATAATGCGCCAACATTCAACAAAACTGTTGCTCTAGGCGCATCGACACAACATTGCAAAACAAAAATGGTACAAAAATGCGATTGAAGGAAAACCGTCATCACTTCACCTAACTTCCCCACTAATGACAATCCCCACTCACAATCTGAACAATCTGAACAAAGCCACAAATAATTACATACACATAAAGAAAATGATACTGAATTCGCAAAAAACATTAATCAAAGAAATCACTCTCATATTTCATAATTTAAGTCTTAAACAATGTTTTAAATGAATCCACAGATTCTGCAGTTTTTATAGACTCCGGAAGCTTATTCCATAAGCGAGGTGCAGCACATAGAAAAGAACGTGATCCACAGAATTTTGCAAATCGCGAATAGCCGCCTAGACTTATCTTTCCGTTTTTAGATGCAAAGGGTCTATTGATTTCATATTCTTTTAACACCGTCGTTGTCGTTCTATGAATCATGGCGGATTCATTGTGACCCAATTGATGATGGCAGGCTATCGTTGTCTATTTTGTGACATGCGATGTGCAGAAATAAGAGATAGACGTGTTGCTTCCTTAATGCCATCAGTCCATCGGAGGTTTGGTCTGCCACGTTTAACATATTTATATGATGTCGTATTTCATACAGACTCTGTATCAGCCATGGCTAAATGAATTTTAAATGCAGTTATATTCATTACTGGATGGGATACTGTTTGATTTGATAAAATAAATACTTTATAGTCATGATAGTTTAAAAAAAAATATGATATTGGTCGTCTTATAAGGTTTGCCACTGGAATATGTCATTACATAATTAAGTAATCGATAAATGATTGATTGATTCGTCAATGCCGGACGCTGTGGCTCCCGCGTTTCTGTGGCATGTTTTCTTTTGTTCTTACTCTGCCCTCCGATTCAGGAGACCTATTCGTATCTCGCTCAATAATTATCATTCATCTTGCTAGACCTTCTACGTGTACCGACGCGAAATTGTGTTCAAGATGAACGATGATATGTCGATGAAATGAGTAATTTTCATTCAGCAATTTCGTAAATATGTAGCCTACTCAATAGTACATTCACATCTAGATACCTTAATTAACCAAAACATATCAACAATCAAATAGATGGGTAAATAAAGGATAATGAAAGGATAAAACTTATAAAATGTTAAAAGATGATCTAACCTACATATATGCTACCGCTAAAATGTATGAAACTAAACATATTGTTGCCCACATAGTCTAAGAGTACGCCACGAACGTCACGCGCACAAATGTAATATGAAAATGGACTGGAAACCGAATATAGCATGCAAGCAGACCTGGTTCTTTTGCACATAGTAGATAGTTTCTGTAAGATATAGACTCATGATGATATTATTAGCCGCAACTTGATGCAATGAAAATTGGAAATGGGGCAATAGGGTGTCTAGTTTTATCAGGTCCCATACCACTTTAATTCATTTGGAAAATTAGACGCCCGAGGCATGTAGCTAAGTGTTTTGACCATTGCGTGTCCTATTTCATTTTATTATTTTGTAACTATTCCCTGAAATTTGATTATAACCAAAAATATTCGTGTCTTTGAAGGGATGGGATCTAGCATATCGGTCGACCGTGTACCCACTCTCATGTAAAAAGAAGTGTGTCGATTTTATGTTTATATTTTAACCATGTTAACTACATGTTAACTACAAGTACCAAACTTGTATTCGTTAAGTTTCAAGAACTATTATCAACAACTGGTGGACGTGGACATTTAGTATAGACTAGTGGGATGCCCATGCTACGCACGGACCCCCGCCAGAAGTAAGACCTACCAGAACACCTACAAAATAAAGCAATACATAAGTGTTGAAACATTTAAACCAATGACAATATAGAGTGCGTACATTTCAATTTACTTGTGAGGTCAACAGTCTTTGTGATGATTAAGTAATCTCTGACGAATCCGTTTCAATGTTCGCGCACAATATAACTAAAAATAAATGCAAGTACAGAATGAACATGGAGAGGCAATGTAGGCCTTATTTGGTGTAAGCAAAAGGGAGATAGTTTACGATAGGGGTTGATGAAGTATAAACCACGGGAGGGAGTTCATGCAAATTATAAGAATACATTTATCAGTAAATACAATGCATAGGCCTATTTTATTTAACATTAATACTCTGACCTATATAGCACGTAGCACGGGCATACATCTAGTCTCGTATAATGGTCCATGAAAAAGCATTTCATACTCCATACTCAAAACTCGAACTAAGTGAATCCGTCACACATCTTACGGGGGGAAAATCTCCTGTAGAATGGTGGGCTTTACTTATTGAAGCCACATTACTTTATAAACACCATACCCCCAAGTCGTACTCGTATCTCGTGGTTAATACTTTTACGAGACAACATATTTTCATTCCTCTGTCGCTCCGGTGGCTTAAACCAAATGTACTTATCGAAAACCATCTTCCGTCATAAGCCCTCCCGTCCCGTGGCTTATACCAGTATACTTGATTAACATCCTACCCTCAGTTTAGCTATACATGATCCCATGGTTTATTCTTATAAGAAACGACATTATTCCATTACCTCATGGCCGTCATCTTATGTAATTAAACTTCTTCTCTCAAAACCATGTTATATTAACCCCTATCCACCATTATTATAACCCCCTATCCTAAAGCATCTCCCATGGCTTATATTTTATAAGACACCACAGTACTACAGTATTTGCAGGCGCATACGGCGCCGTGCGTGTGTGTGCGTAATAGTGCCCATACGAAAATGTACGCGACGCGGTATTAGCCTTCACGGTATTACGCGCAACGCATAATATCGTGCAATTCTAGTGACACTTTTGAGTTCTCGTTAAATATATATGACGGTTGACACCCCACCCACGTAGTTAACAGTATTACAATAACGTCTCAGGAGGACGAGGGTTAAGGATACATAAACACACCCCCCTCCCACGGCCACTACCCACTTACAAAATTGTGTTGATGGCTGAAAAGAAATGATGTCACAAAGGTAGCCAGGAAAGTTTCTCAGAAAGGATCTGCATGCTATCTCTCCTACGAAATAAATGTAATGTAATTTGTAAAAAGGGTACCCCTTCACCTGAATGACTGAGTAGGAAAGAGCGTTACAAATGTTATGTTGAACAAATACGACATATATGCTTAAATTCACATCAAATCGACATGTTACCTAAATTAGTAAAGGCAGTCTGCGTGTATTCTAGCATAAAATAGAATTTTAAAGTTAATTCTGGTGCTTGCAACGTGAGTGCCAAATTCAACGTGCATTGTGCTGTATAATGTGATTGATTAGAAACAGTGCATCTCTTTCAGTTTTTATTGCGAGGCAATTCACGTTTAAACGATTATACGATGTGAATTATTAATCAAAACGCGTCAATGGGCTACGGAATTTAGCATACACGACAAGAATAACGAAGTAAATTGTACATGTTTCTTTCACTGCCACTTTGGAATGAAGAGGGTGACGCTTACGATTTTTGTATTTTTACAGAAATCGGTTTGACAGAAATCGTATGCAATTACCTTATTTTGTTGTCAAGAAGAATCCTTGATTTATGAATAGCGTATAATGCTTTATGACAATCAAGAAAATCAGGTGAATGTGTTTGATTATAAAAATCCTCCCACCACACAACAAAACCCAAACATTAGCCGAGAAGCTCGAAACTACAAACATTATACAGATAGTAAGTGGTAAACATTGGTATTAATTCTACATGACCTAATGCTTTTAAAAAAAAATCATACAGATATCTTTCCCAGACGCAGTCTAAAATATTGTTCTTTGTGCGTAAAATAATTTTCAAGGTTGCATAAAATGCCAACTATTGTAAAGGCTATAGATGCAAGATTCAAAATTCGCTGTAGCCATCTATTTTTAAACTTTTCTATTTTGTTTGTTAACCAAACCGTAACTCAAAATAGAAAATATAAGTCATCGAAAAATATCACAATTTCATGTTTCAAATGTTTGTATTGAAAATGTCTGCAAATTGGTCAGAATGTCCAAAACCACTCAAATATTGATATTTTCATCAGTTTTTTAAGATATGTTACTACATGTATCGACTCATTTCAATATGCGTGATATACTTGAAGTTTCTGCTCAATTGAATTTACAGGTTAAAAGATATTCTAATGCATAACAATTGTCGCGTTAGACCATTAAACTACCGCCTCTTTACTTGTGTGCATCAAGTTAAAAGGAATGCCCGACGGTGTGCAATAACTCTAATGGCGTTAAGTAAAGGCTGCGCAATTTAAAACATCATACATTGTTACTGTTAGCTATAGCAGGCTCTTCAGGGTCATAGGGTTGAGAAATTCCCGATTGAAAATGTATGTACACAACATTAATTAAACTTTTCCTGCACATGATGGAGTACTTTCCGAAAAATGTGGAAAAATTGAGTGTCCAATTTAGCAGTCAATTGGGTGGACGTATACTGTATACACTCTTGCGTTTGAAAAATAATACTATTCACAAGTACGTCAGACTACTAACGATAGAGAACAAATCGCACCAGCGTTCTTCCTTCGAATTCGAACCACCTTGTAATTCTATTGTGGCATCATGGGATCAGTAGCGGATGCACTCTGGGTTTATAATTAAAATAATTATGAAAAATAAACGGCGAAATATTACACACTATAAACATGAACAAACACGATCTTTAAACGCGCACAAATCTTTTTGATTTTCAGTTGGAAATATGTTTCAAGAAATTTAAAAACAAAAGGCTTAAATTCATTTCAATTATTTTATTTTCTCACTAATGAATACGACCAGTGTTCATGCTATATTCTGTTATCGCGGATGCTTCTAACTGTTTGAAGAGCAATTATTTTCGAATTGGTTTCCAATTAATATTTAATTAGAGTTCAACATCTCCCTGCCAATACGTTTACCCCTCTCTCAGTATAATTTGCTTTCACACTTTTAAACTACGCTATAACGACTTTATTTGATTAATAAAAATAGAGTTTTGATGAATTATGAAATTTGAAATTACAAAACAAGACTTGCGTGATTGATCCAAGTTTTTACATTCCGATGATAAATGAACAAATTATGCCTGATAGAAAAAAGCAGCGATATTTCATAGCATCTATACTCTGCCATTTCGACTGCTCGTGGGCTTAATACGATCCCACTCGGGAATTTGTTTCACAATGAAGTAAGCAAATTAAGTGTTTGCAATTATATATCTATATTGGAAATGTCGCGTGAAATTAACAGGTGAAGACCGAGTGAGAGCCAACTCGTTAAAGTAATAAGAGAAGCCCACAAGCGGCTTAATGTCACATAATGAGTCGATGGAGCGTAGGTAATACAGGATTACCCAAGATTAAAAGTAATTGTCAATTATTATCCAGGGATTGATTTATTTCACCCATAACACTATTTTGCAAACATTAACAAACTAGGTCATGTATGTAGATAACAATAACCTGATTTGAAAGATATCAATAGTTGATGTTTGTAAAACCAAAGATTTTCTAGAAAATCTTTGGTAAAACTCAGGCCAGGTTAAAACGCGACTTAAAACACGACAACTTGACGGTGCTGACCAAGTAAGAGAAATAACGTAGAACGCATAACATCAAGACACACAAGGCCTGTCATTAATCATGGCAGGATTTTAACGGACTTGAAACCAATTTATTTAATGTATTTGCACACCTGACAACAATATAAATGCAAATATAGGATTATTAAGGACAATAATATAACATTTTAGTGATAATGTCAGTTGCTCAGAAACTCCACTCTTGTGAAAGAGCAGATAGCCATAATAGAAAGTAGACATAAATTTGTAAGAAAAAGCATATAAATTTGTATTTATTGCAACCACTTTCGAAGCGTCATCTAGCATTGAATATTCGATTTTGGTATGCAAAGTAAGATATTTAACATATCATGTGATTTTTTCATGGAATGCCCTCTATCTGTGATTTGTTCCTAGAAATGCATAAATGCAAGTATAAATAAACTAAATCTTATAAGTTACAGAGCAATACGTTTCCTAATTACTTTTAAAATCAGATTTTGAAATAAGTTGCCCTGGTACCAGGACAGTATATTTTCTGAGTGTGTTTTTCATTCGTAAATAGAATGCCATGGTTTAACACCGTGTAAATGCCGTTTACAGTGTTTCCAGTTATATACGACTGCAACTGTACTGTACACAAGTGAATACACCCTTACGGAATGCTTTATGATGAAAATCGAAACAAATAATATGTTGACAAATTTCTTAAATTGGAAGCAGATGTCCAATGATTTAGTAAAGTTCTGTGATGGGTTTATTAACGGAAAATACAGACAAAGTAGATTTATGAATTCAGTATAGTCTTTCCTGATAGCCAAACTTCATTATAAGAGAGAAAAATATGTGTAAATATTTGAAAAAGGTCACACGAATATTGCTTCAACGCTAATAAATACAATACGGCTCTCCCACTCATTGACAACAGAGGGCGCCGTAAGCAAACATCTATAGTTAGTGGCTCAGCCCGCCTACCATTGCGTAGGAATCCTTTTCCCATCATTCTATAGCAATATAAATAAATATGTGCAATTGTTTGTCATTACAATCCGACTTGCATATTACATCCCGGTGATTTTAATTTTCTGATTTTAATCTTGCCTGATTTGCCTTGCTTTGTTTAATTATATATATTGTTGTTTTATGACTTTGTTGTTTTTAATAGCGCCTCACCTTTTAGATTTTATGACTTTTAGATTGTCCTGTTTTACAATGTTTCTTATATTATGTGGTATATATGTAGAGTGTATAATTGCGTAATCTTTGGGTTGTACAGCGCTTTGATGCCGTTGCTTTATGCGCTATATTTAGTATTTTTAATATTATTTTTATTATTAATATTTGTTAACGTTTGATCTTCGAAAATGCATTATTCGCGTTTATGTGTTAAACCAATACGTAATGTAGATTGTTGTCGGTATCGATTATATGTACTTTTTGTGTTTTGGAGAAAATCCGCTTCTGCTCTTTACCGTGACCATGGTTACGCGCCATGCAATTAATTGTCAACAGGAAAAACACATTCAGTATCAGTATATACGTCAATCGAATATAAAACGTCAATCGTGATAGATAGTCGATATTATTTTGTGGTAAACTCAATTTAGTGGTATGAGGGACCCTTAATAGACTTGATCCCCATAATTATGCTGCGCAAATCTTTGTAATGCTATTAAGTCTGTAGTACTAATTCTCGTGCAAAGCGATTACGGCGCCAACAGTAAGAGAAATGTACTTTAATGTATGACGTAAATTCTGATCAGTATATTTTAAATACATTCAGTCATAACCCATTTAACTATGATTTGTATTGAAACATAACTGACCCAGTGATAAGAGGAAAGGTACTTAAACTACATAACTATTTATAGTGGATTCACAGGCTTTGGCCGGATTACTATTTCCATAAAGGTAATATGGGTGAGGTGAAGAGAAGGCAGTGATTTGAAAACTTAATGTGATCATCGGCACATGGGTTCTTTGCTGCTATGTGGCTTGATCACATCGTAGCAGGGATTCTATTAATTTTTGGATGGGAAAGTCCTATACTGATGTACGTAGCGAAAACGGTCCCTTTTGCATATTTACATAAATTAGGGTAATCGTCCGGAATGCGTCCGTGACCGGCGTTCGACGCTTTTGACGTCATCTTTTGGTCAGCGTAGAATTGGTGGCGCTGTTCACGCGGTAGATTTACACACAGCCTGCTGTCAATCATTGAGTCGTAACATGCATTATTCATGACGGGCAGAGAAGCAGACGACGAAAATAATGGCGACTGCTGCGCCGACTGAAAATTCAGCAGCGAAGTTCTACCGAAAAGAAAGTATGCCAAATGCTGTGTTCCCAACTGTTTAGTAAAAAAGAATCATTTCCAGATTTTCCTTTTATAGCATTCCAAAAAAAAGAGCCAAGATAAATTACATTCGCTGATTTTGTTGTTTTATCGCCGTTACCTTACATGTAAACAATTCCGCCCCCCTGCCTAGAATCACGCCTTATCAGTATAGTGCCGCCAATTCTATGCTGACCAAATTTTAATTTAAAAGTGGCTTCCGATCGGCAAGCTGAGTACACCCCTGATCGTAGGTAGCTCATATCCAGAATAGTGACAAAGTCGTGCCATTGTACACATTTATTTTCTTCTAATTTAATCCACGTCTATACAAGAAGGATAAGAAATGATGATAAATATGTGTCACTTGTTAAGATAGCATGTTTGAACAGGGATATATAATTATGGGATAGGTAACTCCTCAGAAAACATTTCGCCTACTAAAACCAAATTCACAGGTGAAGGTTTTATAGGGGGCGCACTATCATGGTCGTAGCAAAAGCAAACCAGACGACATGAGATGTGGTGGTTTTATCGGCTCAAAACATGATTTGTGGCACAAGAATAGTACATCAATGGTAAAAAAAACTGATCGTGATTTAGAGTAGAACTGATTTGCTTTGATGATGGCAGCATTTAGTTCTTATATGACACGAAACATTCAGAATTGGTTATTTGAAATTAATTTACGTAGAACAAAATACGAATTTTAAATTGTGGATACGCTTCGTCTGGCAGTGACAGAGGAGGGGCGTGGCGTTATTTGCATTTTATGAATATTGTAATCAGATCAGTTGGGAAGGACGCCGGATCGTGACGATCACATCGTGTGAGGTCATGAATAGTCATGACTGAATATTCATTCACAACGAATGATTGCCAGTTTACGCTTAACTTCCGGGTGAAGAACTGATAGAGTGCGCTATACTGTGAACCAAATCTCAACAATAGGCAGTAGGGGGGGGGGGGGGGGGGGGGGTGGGGGCTGGTGTACCGCGCCATTTTGCAATATTTTGCAAAATCGATCGTGGTTATCACGTGATACGTATCGTGGAAAAATAATTTACTTTTTTTTAACGAAATGCACTGTGGGATTGTGTTACCAGCCTAAAATCATAGAGGTCGCAAACCCGGTCGCAAACTTGCTTATAATTGAGCCTAGCTATAACAAGCTAAGTGACATCTCTGAATGTAACCAAAGTGTGCAAAGGAGAAATTGTTGGACACACTGGTAAAATGGTTTTACAACAAGTTTTGCTATCATATATCAAACTTAACTCAAGTTAAATCACTCTATTTATCGAGCAATAATATAATTGTTTACGCATTTTAATTGTTTAGATACAAAGTTAAATAAATCAAGGATACATTTATGATAGATAAATAAATAAAAAGAAAACTATAAACGCATGGGCGGCATTTATAATTGATAAAAATTGACATAACAATAATGTTACATTAATCTACCATCAAGTTTAAAAAATAGAAAATAAAAGGAACATTCGAACTCATGATTTCCGATTGGCAACGACATGGCCAACCTACGCACGCCACAGAGATCCACGACTGTATTTGTGATAGCTTTATTATTTAACCATGTCCATTTATTTATAACGAACGGATTTTTATTGTGCCATTTTTGCCAAATGTATGTGTTGCTCTCGCACAAAATGTGTTTGTAATTTGATTATAATTCTTATTTTTAAAAGAACGATAATTTTTTTTGACATTTTCGAGAGAAAAAATGGCGTAACTGGATACGGTAAACGCCAGCAGTGTGGTGTCCACGTGGTGGGCAAGCATACAGATGATGCTAAGCAAATCCAGCATATAAAACAAAAAGTGCTCCTAATGGGGCTCGAACCCACAACCTTTCGCTCCTAAGTCGAATTTCTTTCCACTACACTAACCGTGCTAATTGGAAAACTTCATCGCAAATAATTTATTTATATCATTGGTCATAGGTTAATGCACGTGTTAAATTCTACAATCCCGGCCGCCACTCTGTTCAAAGGCATAAAAAGTGGACTTATTTTATGCTTTTTTTTGCAATTCTGGGGTGTGTGGATCGTGTTTTTTTATCAAATTGGTTAGATATCCGTCCATTTTAGAACATCTGAAATTTAAAGTGCACCCACACACCCGGGAAAGTATGTTGCCAAGGGCATATATTTTGCACGTAAATCCAATACAAAAGTTCAGAAAATCGACCAAAATATGACGTCATGACCATTGCTTCGGGACAAAATGGCGCGGTACCCCACCCCCCCCCCCCCCCCCCCTAAATAGGCAGATATGAGAGTCATCCCCTGGTTTGAATAGCGCGCTATTTGCGTGGGTAGTTTAAATTCATGCAAGGACGCGTTATAGTTGGGGTTGTGTTACTTCAACGCTTTGAATGAAGTCCATTATGTCGCAGCGATAACCTATAGCATGTAAACCATATCGTCGTTATTGGTCAAATGTTGTTCCTCTAACA
>JAYJML010000348.1:0-42000 GCA_035610835.1 Ophiura sarsii
AAATTGATGCTACACACAAAAAAAAGTTCTTAACTCTAGATGGCGCTCTGTAGAGCGATTATGCCCTAACTAATTATAGATGGGTCTTTTCCCTTTTTCGACATTTGCGGAGGTAGTAACCAACAATAACGAGGTATGCAAGCAGGTCGAAGCCAACAACCTCAGATTTCACACAAATTTAGGAGAATTCTGTGTAAATTCAGCATAAACAAAATACAAAGCATTACAATAAATATTATCGTGATGATACCTTTACATCGTCTGAGTGTCACGCAATAACAAATACTAGCACTAATGTTCAATATATATATAAGCTAAAACATGTTACACCAGTTTACTTCCAGCTGTACTTATAACTACTCTAATATCCCATTTTATATTTGGCATATCTAGAGACATTTTCAATAACAAGGTACTTGTTAGAAATTGTTTCAAATTTGTTATCCAAATATCAAAAATTGTTGTGTCAGAAATAAATATTATTGCATATCAAATTAAGCAAGCCGAATTATCTTTGAACAATTTAATTTGATTTCAAGTATTTAGGAAAATATTATCAGACAACACGTTTCATGCTCTGAGGAATGTTTAACCTTTTCAAAAGTGTGTGATTGAAAATCTTTGCAGTTTGCAGTTGCAGTTATTTGCGATCAAGTACACGTACAAATTCGACTATCTATAGGCCTCAGAAAATGAAGAAATCACAAATGTTGCTATATATAGCCACAACAGTACCAGAACTGTCAGAAATTAACTACGGCTAACGGATAAAGACGAAACAGAAAAGTGGTTCTACCTTTCTACCGGTGATAGTTGTTATCAGTGTATCAGCGCCACACAAGACATTTACACACGGTACCAGTGAGTTGATTAACAATTGAATAAAGTATACTCTAACGCGTGCGCGAAATAACACGATATTCAAGTAAGTATCGATACTAACAGAGAGCTCTGGGTATACAGTTGGGTTATTTATTGTAACAAAGATCTGTTTGGTTTGTTAACAACAATCATCATACTATACTTGTATCATAATGCAATGCATGTACAATTATTCTTGATATTCAACTGATTGTGTATTGTAATGTGTTGTATTATTATTTTAGTCGAATTTGTTTATACGAGGGTCATTCAAAAGGTTCTACCTCCTCACTCATAACATCGCTAATATAAATGTCAGCCTCACGACATTTGTCATGCTTATAGCTCCGAATCATAGCTACATAGTTGAAGTATATAAATGCTAATTGATATATGTTTCACTTTTGTGATGATGCGGTCAAAGCCAGAGAGAGACTTTGGACAACGGACACGGAAAATGACCTTAAAATACACATGTTTAAAGGTTTTTTATGGTTAGATATAAGAGCATGATTCATATATTGAAAATGGAAATCAATTAATGATGTCTGAATATCATAATACAGTATAAAAAATATAATATTAACTTAAATGTATGGCTATGCCTTTGGCATACTGGAATACTGCTAATCATGTCAAACTTTCGTTATAACAACTCAGCCACAGTGATGTCACTTATGTTAAATCTTTAACACAATAGTTTCTTTGCGAGTTTCACTATGTGCAACCTTTAGAATAGTCAATCAGGTAGTCAATGATAGACAATTATCGCTTTGAGAGACTTAAGGGTTCTCTAGGGGAGGGGTAAACGTAATGGTTGTTCTGATCTGGTTCTGGCATGTCTGGCTAATCAGAAGGCATATTTTTGCAAAGAAATCAGTCACCTGTATTGTCTATAGTATGTTCAACAACTCCCCCATACCTTAAGTACAGTAACAAAGCGTTGTTGATTTGATATAAACCCACTGTTCATACGCAAATTACTAGGATGGCGAACCTTATTTGGAAACCATAATCGATGCAAAATTGTAAACAAACAAAAAATGTTCGCAAAATCTGTTCATTTTATCGCCCGTTTTTTTGGCGTATAAATGCACTTCACCATGCAATCCTTAAAGTTAGCAAACAGCTTTATATACCAAAATGTAGCTATATCCATGAGGAAAATATTTTTGGCGAGGGTCATATGTCACAGCTCACTACTAAAGCCACAATTTTAGACCGAACGATCGCTACCCAGCACAAGAGAATCGCCATTTTGCATCATCGCGCGGTAAAATGACATCCCTTTAATCTATTGGACCGTACCACTATTGGAATGGAGGGGTGTGTTTTGATTTGATACAAATATTCTATAAACATGTATCAAAATGTGTTATGTAAATTAAACGCATTCTTGATTTGATTTTTCTCTGAATATTAAAGGTGGTGTGTGAATAAAATGATATTTACAAAATATTTTAAATTTCACAATTACTTGTGAAATAATTTGTCTTCTCTAATGTTTACCTTTTGTAACACAGCCCATTCAGAAGTTCCCTCGCCCATTTACAGGGAACGGACGATGTCCAAATAAGGGCCTAATTATAATAAAACGTAAACCTTTTTTTTCGTTTTTTAAAGAGCAGCTATTTGTTTTATGTCAAATTAAGCCTATTAAAACACGTTTTTTTACTTGTTTTCATCAATTATCCAAAACGCTAGTCACATATGAATGATGAAAATAATGTTTGGTCGTTGTTGAACGGGGTTCAACAAGGTCTTCGTCGTTTTTCTTAAATCGACAACGGTAAGACGGGTTTATTTTGCTCGGGCAGCTAAAGCTGTCCTCGCAAAATAAACCCGTCTTAACGTTGTCGATTCAAGATAAACAACTCCGAAACCTTATTGAAGTAAAGAGCTATCTGACATTTATTACGGTTATAATTAACCGATAGTTATGTTTTGTCTCTTACGATAGGCCAAATGAATAGCACTTCGGCGATATTTTGCTGTTTTTCATCCATTTCCGTCAAACTAAATCGAAGTTTGGTTTTCACTGCATCTCAAGAAAAGTACATTTATTAGTGATATCAATTTGCAATGAATTTGTAGCTAAAGTTTCAAGCTACAATTGTGGGATATTTGATAAGACTGGCTTATATAATGATAAAGTGATGGGGTAGGAGGTAGAACTTGTTGAATGACCCTTGTAAAATAAATAATGTGATATAAACTGCTCAAAAAATTCGGAAATTTAATTTCAATCGCCAATTATTCAAATATTCCGTGATATATATTGTGTTTCATATCAATGAAAAGCTGATGTGTTCCTTCTTTTCTACGATACCTCATTTGTAACAATCATCTGTTGCAGTGCTTAGTCATCTGCTTGCGAATGTGGGGAAGTCTTATTTTAAAATGTGTCGAATTCACCACTGTTTTGTGCTCAAAAGAACAACCATGACAACTCTGTCATCTGTTTAATGAAGTGTTACATTGAGAGCTACAGTGTCAACATTTGTTTTTAAAACTTTTTAACAACTACCGTTGTTCAAGTATTCTACTCAAACGATTGTTTAAATACGCACAACTTGTCTAAGCAGGGTACTTGAAGAACCCGCGTAATCTAATTGTAAAAGCAATGCGTGCGTGCTGCTGAGACAAAGCATTTCATTTTGCTGGCCTAACACTCCTGTACGAGGGTCATTCAGTAAGTTATGAAAGTGATCATGGTATGGGATGCATGAGTGATTCTATTGAGGGATAGTGTGATCAATACAAAGTATGAACCTTTGTCTTTCAAACAATACAGTTTTAGATTTCTAAGTGTGAACTATGACATCATAGTATTGTCTCAAAGTAAGTACACTTGGGACACTGCTAAATCAGTTATTTGGCGGTAAATTTGAATTGTTTGTATGAAACATGTGGTAAGAAGATTGCATAACATGACACCAGATGCAGGTAAATCCCAATTGTTTTTCGCGTAAGTATGATAAAAAAGACAATTACTTTAATCCCTGTGTAATTTGATATATGTAGTATAAGAGGAAAAAGTAAGGAGAGGCAATTGAATAAAAAGTATACAAATATAAGTTTTTCAAAAAGCCAATTTCATTGAAAAATGCCAAGTCAGTGAATTACTAATATTGCGTAAAATCAAACGATTTAGGAAAAATCCAAGCAATTAACCTGTTTGAAAGAGTCCATATGATAGCTAACTAATTATCTGAACTTATTCGCATAAAACCTGCAGAAAATATGCGCAGACGGCTGATCATTTTGAACTGGGCCAAAAATGGCTAAAATCATGAAATTTACCATATAAAAGCTTACTGTGCCTTCAAATTCTAATCAGCAATAATGAAAATGCTTAAATCAATGTGTATCAATATTGTAATAGTCAAAATGAAGATATACATGAATGTATCAATCAAAGATGGCTGCCACAACCTCTCTTATTACTGTTATCCTTAGAGCTACTAGATGTGTATTGTTAAAGTAATCGTCACATAATTTCAATGGTTTGTGGAAATTTTATGAACAGTTCCTCTTGAAATTCCCACTATTATTGCTTTACATCCCACAACAATTTACAAAATTATAATCCCTCCATTGTTCTTTATCCTTTGTTGTTTTCTAAGGTATATTGTTGCGGATTTTGCTAAATAAAAGCGTATTTGAGATGGTCCCTTCTTGTTTGTATTAAGGAATTCAGATCTAGAAAAGAGTGTCAAACAGAGATAGGTGTTTGTTCTAACTATGTGCAAAGTGTTATCTATTTTTATGCTTGCATTGCCGAGATATACGCATGTATCAATCAACCCATATTCAACATATTACATATCCAGCCAAATAATTGACAGATTTCAGTCAGTGTCTGAAACCTATTGTGTTTATGTTAATGACGTTACATAACCAAAGGTATCTAACAATCCAAAAGTGTATTGTTTGAAAGACAAAGGTTCATACTTTGTATTGATCACATTATCCCTCAATAGAATCACTCATGCATCCCATACCATGATCACTTTCATTATTTATTGAACGACCCTCGTATATAACTAAAAAAAACAAAGCTGATTCTTTTTAACATTTTTATAATCGTATTACTATGTGCCATCAACTACATGTGCTCTTTATTTCATTCTCCAGGTTGTCGGAGCATTCATAACCACATAAGTCACCACATAAGTCACGTCATCAGAAATCTCCACTGGCTTCCTATCAAGAAAAGAATCGTGTTCAAGCTCCTGCTCATCGTGTATAAATCACTTAACAATGCTGGTCCAAGTTATGTGTCTGAATTGCTGAAACCTTATATTCCCACGGCTAACCTTCGCTCTGGCTCCCGTGAGTTTCTTGTTGTTCCAAAAAGCAAAATGAAGTCTTTCGGTGATAGAGCTTTCTCCATCGCGGGCCCCCAAATTATGGAATACTCTCCCAATGGACATACGCCAGGCAGGTTCAGTTCAGGAGTTCAAGTCGCGACTTAAGACCTACTTAATATTTAATTGGAGGACGGGTACCGGCATCCTAAGATTTTCAAATCGAAGTTTGTGTGCGAAATATCTCGAAAAATACAGCTTGAATTAGTAAGATTTGTGGACACGATATTGGTACAGTATTTGAATTCAGGTCGTTTCATCCCACCGCGTTTCATCCCAGAACGGTTTCGACCCTTTACCATTTCATCCCATGGTCGTTTCGACCCAAAACCACTTCATCCCATGGTCGTTTCATCCCCGTGTAATATTCATACCAGTACAAACCATTGATAGTCCATTGATTCGCTCGATATATAGCACACATCACAGCGGGTAACGCGGGGATCGATTACAGAGCAATACACCCTGAACTATATGCACGTCTCCGTATCTACTACTTTACTAAAATATGGGGCCGCGCCGGTGAATCGCTCACGGAACGGCTCAGCGAGCATAGCGGCAATCGATTACAGGGCAATTACACCGTGAACTTATGCACGCCGCCGCCTTTCCGTATCTACTTCTTTACGGAATTCTTTACTACGATCACGGGGCCCAGGGAATCGCTCACGGACGGCTAAGCAAGCGTAGCGGGGGTCAATTACAGGGCAATACACCGTGAACTTACGCACGCCGTCTTTACTACTTTACGCGGAATCGCTCACGTAACGGCTCAGCGGACATAGCGGGGATCGACTAGGGCAATACACCCTGAACGGGAAGTGTCAACCCTTTTATTTTGATGATCAACTTTTGTTTCTAAGTTCGAGAATATTAGATATAAGTACATACAAGTATACATTTATAGAAAGGAAATTTGATAAGGAATCCAATGGTGATATCAATGTGATACCAAATAAACTGCATTTTGAGAAACTAACCAAAAAGCTATTTTGTGATCCTCATTTTTTAGACAACATAAATAAAAAACAAAATTTGGCCACGGTACTTTTTTCTAATACAGATTTTTGTAAACAAGAAAATGTTGTCAAGGATCGCATTTTTTCTTTTTACACAAGGCTTAGTTTTGGAAATAATGCTTAAACACCGGAAAAGTGTAAATTTAAGGGTGTTTTTTTGCATACATTTAGCTAGAAATGGATGCATATCTCGAGTTTAAAATCCATAATTGAAAAAATGAGAAATGGTATTCATTCATCCCATAGTCGTTTCGACCCAAAACCACTTCATCCCATAGTCGTTTCATCCCCGTGCAATATTCATACCAGTACAAACCATTGATTGTCCATTGATTCGCTCGATATAGCACACATCACAGCGGGTAACGCGGGGATCGATTACAGAGCAATACACCCTGAACTATATGCACGTCTCTCCGTATCTACTACTTTACTAAAATATGGGGCCGCGCCGGTGAATCGCTCACGGAACGGCTCAGCGAGCATAGCGGCAATCGATTACAGGGCAATTACACGTGAACTTATGCACGCCGCCGCCTCTCCGTATCTACTTCTTTACTACGATCACGGGGCCCGGGGAATCGCTCACGGACGGCTAAGCAAGCGTAGCGGGGATCGATTACAGGGCAATACACCGTGAACTTACGCACGCCGTCTTTACTGTACTTTACGCGGAATCGCTCACGTAACGGCTCAGCGGACATAGCGGGGATCGACTAGGGCAATACACCCTGAACATAAGTGTCAACCCTTTTATTTTGATGATCAACTTTTGTTTCTAAGTTCGAGAATATTAGATATAAGTACATACAAGTATACATTTATAGAAAGGAAATTTGATAAGGAATCCAATGGTGATATCAATGTGATACCAAATAAACTGCATTTTGAGAAATTAACCCAAAAGCTATTTTGTAATCCACATTTGTAGACAACATAAATAAAAAACAAAATTTGGCCACGGTACTTTTTTGGAAATGGATGCATATCTCGAGTTTAAAATCCATAATTGAAAAAATGAGAAATGGTAGTAAAAGTCCGTAAAAGCATACCTGATAGTTTGATATATTTTTAGTTATGTTGTCTGAAAATTCGTAAAACTTCCTTCAAATTTGAACTTCTAGAAAACATCGATTTAGTAAAAATATTGACATTTTCTACCATTTAAAAATGTTCACGGAATACACGGGCGTGTGACCTAAAAGGCGAGTATAAGCATTACTACTATTATGAACAATCGAATAGACTATCAGATTCAATGTGAAGAAATTGGAAGAAAACTGAAATTTAAATGATCGTAAGATTGGCCTTTGTTTACATAGACATTGTTTTGCGCTCTCTTGTTTTTCGGTCTACGTCGCGAATATTCTACGTCGCGGCTATCACAACAACAACAAAAATGGAACCCGGGCAATTTTCTTGAGATTACAAAAGTTGTAAAAGGACAGATTTTCAGAAAATATATTTTTGGTTACCTTGTCCGATCCGAATTGAAGACTGGTCAAAATTCTCGTTTTTTATGATTTTCTCCAAAACGGTCCTTTTTTAGAGCAATTTCATGTTTATGGTTAGATTTATTGAACCCTTTCCTTCAAGAAAATGTATACTTTTATAATATATGAATAATGACGTAGTTACGGCAGTTTTACGGAAGCAATTTCTGACACTTGACAGCCCCCTTAAGCGGCGCGTTTAGTATTACGCACGGGAAGATCCACCGCGCGACGCAATGTTCGAACAGCAGACAGTTAGTTGAGCTGTCGCAGCATTTGAAAAGTGCAGAACTCCGCTTAATAAATTGCCGCCAAATAACCATGCGCCTTTATCCTGACTCAATACCAAAATAATAATTTTAAATCACACAAAAGAACGGGAACTCGCTTCCGATTAGTAACTTATGATGGTAATTATAAAGGAAATTTCATTATAAATACATTATAAAATAACAGTTCATCATTGACAATCCGTCCCGCTATCCGTCCGACAACCCATGAAAGTAATCCTTGCATGGACAATCCTTTTCCTATCTATAGGCTCTTTAATCATTTAATTATGATTGTTTTGTTTCGGCCAGCACGAATCGTATTTATTGTTTGATTTGGACGGGGGTTAAATCCTTGGTCTCGAAACTGTGCGGTCCCCATAGATTTAAAAATAGAGATCCAGTATGCCGGCGCCATTTTGAAACCATCATGGGGACAAAATTGGAGGTATATCGGTATTTTCCGTAAATGCTCGCGATCATTCGGAAAGTGACATTTTCCGCGTATTTCAAACCTTGGTCCAACGCGTACGCAGTCACTGCCAAAATAGCGCGGAGTTTTATAAGTGACGCGATCAACGGTCCGACGCGTCACTTCGGGTTTTCTGCCATCACGATAGGCACGCAAAACGGGAAATTAACTTGCAACGGTGCCAGTAGGCCAAGTTTAATATACGCAGGTCTTAAATGTCACTGTACTGAACACAATACTGAATCTCATACAAGTTAAGTTATCAAATGTTTGAAAAACCACTGTGCGTCCCTGGACCGTACAATTTATATTAGTGATGCCATGTGAAATTTTATATAAATGTATGGAGGGACACAGAAGAATTTCGGTTCATTCAATACAACCTGGTGAATTATCTCCACATTATTATTACCCGATATAGTTTCTTAACTTAAAAAACAAGCAGCCAGCGAAATTATGATAAAAGAGCAGCCAAAGATGCCCAAATTCTGATGGGTCGTTCTTTAAAAGCGGCCAAAAGATTATTATATAACGAATATACTTTTAGTCCAGTAACATATCTACATGATTGTGTCATTCTTAACATGATCATAATGACGAACAAATATGTCCAAAGTACATGATGGGCCCGATGATGGGTCGGTCTTTAAAAGCGGCCAACGAAATTAGGACTCGGATTAGTATTAAGAAGTGAGTATACTTTTAGTCCAGTAACCAAAGATAATGATAAGTCCTTTTTTGAAGCTTATCTTTTACCGAAATAGGCCTACATGATCAGGATGAAGACCCAAGTCGCTTAATACATTATGGGTCTGGATATGGAAAACGTTTTTCTAGTAAAAATGTTGAATTTTGCGCCGTCGAAGGAAACCCCAGCCGGAAGAGTGAGCGCGTCCGCAACTAAACACTCTATATCTGACCAAAGACGGCCACTTTACTGTCTTTGATCTGACTATTTTACGTTACAACGGGCCAAAGGTTTCATGACAAAGCCCATTAAAATTAGTGTTGATTAGGCCGCCTCTTAATATTCTACTTTTACCTTTAACATTTTATAACCTTTTTAACACTTTCCACGCGGCAAGCGTCTGCAGACTACAATCCAAAATAGCATAAAATGTTTCAAAAATGTCAACATTATTGAATGTCATTTACCATATTTGGAATAACCATGTGAAATGCATTCAAATAAGTACAAACGTGCCTATTATTTGTTCAGTTATCCTTGGAATACACTTGAAAGTTAGTTATAAAAGGTTTCTGAAAAATCTGCTGTCGTATTTTGTTTTAATTGGTGACTATCTTACATGTCTTACATGTCTTATGCCTCCCTCGCCCCCCCCCCCCCCCCCCCCACCCCCATTACAATTTTAAACAGATAGAAAAGGGAAGATAATAAATGGATGGGGGGGCGGGACTATTTTCCTAATGCAAGCGTCAATGTGCATCTTGAACCTACCCTCCTCAAGGTTAGTCAAAGATAAGACGCCTAATCTTTGCCTAGTAATATTTTTGGAGGTGAATCTATGGTGAATCTTCACCTATATTTCAACTTCTCCCACATATTACTATTGAACGAACATGGTGCACTAAGGTGAATCTTCACCCTACAAATTGCACGATAGACCTAATCTTGACCTAATTCATCCTGAAGAAAGGTGAATACAGGTGAATGCTTGAGGAGGGTAGGTTCAAGCTGCACATTGATCCCTGCATAAGTAAAGAGGTTTTACCGTCTACATGTCACATTGTCATGGGTTGACAAAATAACACGGCTGTCGGCTCGTCTTCGCGAGATGTCGTGTGTCGCAATTTGGCTATTTTTCAACCGTGTCGCATGCTAACTTAAAAATTAGCTAAAAGTCGCGTGACGCAAAATAAGTTTAGAAAGGCCTAGGCCTATTATTTTCTCCTGTGGTAAAAAATAACGGTACCGTTTGTACAGAGATAATACAATTATGACATTACTGTGATGTATGAGAAACCGAATAAATAATAATGATATTATCTACATTTATCATACTCTCCCGTCCCCGCTCACTTTTGCCAAAGAGGAAAGAAAAGGGAAAAGGAGAAAGAAAGGAAAGGGAGGAAGAGAAGGGGAGGAAGATAAAAGGGAAAAGGAAAGAGAAAATCTAAGGGATTCACCACACTTAAAAATAGGTAGCTAACACTTTCCACGCGGCTATTATAGTTTTACCCCATTCAAAACAGAGTTGTCAGAAACCTTTCCCAATTTTCAAAGTCTATCTCAAGGACTACTGAACCAATACTAGGCATGTTTGTAGTTATTTAAATGCATATCCCATGGTGATTCCAAATATGGTAATTAAATTAAACAATTTTGACAATTTTATTCTTGTGTTGTGATTAAGTGGCCCAAATGGCCCCAGGTTTGGTCTGAGACAATCAGGGTTTGGTGGCACGATACCATCGGCGTACCAAAGACACGTACCATGATGACATTGCCGTCCGGCTAATTCGCCCCCAATCCGGCAGCAGCAGCACCCCACGCAAATTGCCCTCTCCCGATCCCGCCTAACTAACTCCGAGTCCCCGACGCCCAGCTATCCCCGGGATTAGCTGGCCTTGATCCCCGGGTACATCCCCCGGCATGATACTGTAACACGCTAAAAATGTACACGGCATGAATATTGGGGAATTTGCAAACTTACTTATAACACCTTTTAGTTTCAACATCAATTTCACTCATTTGAATGAGCGATGTTTAACATGTTTAACCTGAATTAGCATACCACACATACCGCCCGACATACCGTAAAATAAACGATATCTTTACAGGCCTATTAAATAAAATAAAATGTATCAAAACGAATCAACAAAAAAGAAAAGAATAAAGAACAAACAGAAGCAATAAGGGTTCGCAAGATGGAATTTAATTTTCAAAATTCATCTATTAATTAAAAATCAACTAAACTAAGAATATAGGCCAATATAGGCTACTTTAAAAAAAATGAAGGCCGTCTTCATCTAAACAATTAGTTTATTTAAAGTGCGCTCGATTGGGGTGCCTTCGTCTTAGTCTTAAGTTGACAACACGAGCTAAGTACAATTTAAACTGAGATTAAAATACCTAAAAATTAAAATCAGTTGCGTCCTTTTTTAATTGTAACATGTCATATTATGGAAATTCCATATTATCATGTACGCTACCAGTGGTGTAATTGGAAAGTATAAAAGATTGAAATCTGGGACTAAAATACTTATAAATTCCAGATTTTACGGAATAGGCCTTTGCGGTATTTTAGTCTCAGCTTTTAAATGTATTTATCTCTCATTACTTGTTAAGATCTTTTTTGTTTATTCAGTTAGTATTTATACGTGACTGGATAACGAGATGAAGAAACGCCCAACGAGGAAAGCTGGGGTTTCACGGGGAAAGTTACCATACAAGTTGGGCGTGGTCGCGTTTGATCTCAATCACTATCACTCAATCATTAAATCCCACCGACTGTTTTTGACGCGCGCAGCTTTAAAGTTAATCTGTTCGGTATTAGAAACCGACAAATTCGATTTTTTATAAAGAGATAATCTTTTACTATCTGATTCAATACTTATTATTATCACCTTATTGTCTCTAATATTGAATTGGCATACCACACATTCCGTAAAATAAACGATATTTCAATCTAATAACTCAAATTATACTTTTTAAAACGGAATATTCTTTAAAACAATGACTAAAATGAAGCCGTCTTCATATAATCAAGTTGATTTTAAAAATTTAAAAACAGTTGATAGCTAAAGTACATAAACTGAGATTAAAATACCTAAAAATTCAAATCTGTTGGAAAGCATAGATTGTCAAATCAGTTGGAAAGTATAGATTGAGATGGTTATTTTATAGAATATGCGTGTAGGTTTAGAAGCAATATTACTACGAGTTTTACGCCGTTACAACTAATTTTGAAACAATATTCAATGTGTAGCAAATATTGTAAAATAGTTACCACAGCAAAGGCATACGTGGAGGTGAAGTTGGCTACATATTAAATATATTTTGAACTACGTAATTAAAAAGGTAAACATGGTTTAGAACTTAAAAACCTAACGGTCCCGGGTGTCGGCGTGCAATTAACATGTTACGTCTTATTCTATTTTCTATTTTCTATAACGACAAACAATGGTCATCGAGCACCAACTAATTATCTTGCTCACTCAGTGATATCCCCTGTGATCCTCCTCTCGTGTTCTTCTAAATGGGCATATTTCGTTGATAACTTTCTATATTCTTATGTTTAGTGCAATACCAAAGTGTAACATTTATTTACGGCAGCCCATCCATTTGGCAGCGCATGACACCATTAACATTCCCGGCGCGCCGACGGCTGTGCACGGGTCGCTATCCCCAGGCTCACACCGCCATGGACAACCGAACAAACGCCCCGTGCAAGTGCCGCCTTGCTATTCACCCCGAGATGAGCCCAAGAAACCACTCCCCCAATAGCTGCGCATTTGAGTTCCTCTCCCCGGAACCAACAAGTCAATATAACTATCCTCATTTTAATTTCTCTAATTTGAATGTGCTACTGCTAGTATTAATGTCAACCCGTATCTATAAAATGATCCTATAGACCTATAGCCGCATTTTAAATTCAAGTGATGGAGGTTTTATGAATTTCAGCGAAATTAAATTCTTATTTATATCGTTTGTAAGAAGGAATAGCAAAATAATATTCAATTATTTTGTTCCAAATTACCTTACACGAAGGGTTTCATTTATTAGCTTGGCATTTGTAAATCATTTTTTGTTACTTGGTGTTTCAGCCCAATGTATGTTTGACGTTGTTAACATTTGAAATGTAAATGAATAGGCCTTGAATATAATATTCTTGTATTTATATGCATCGCGAAGTCGCATCCATTTGGCAGCGCATGACACCATTAACATTCCCGGCGCGCCGACGGCTGTGCACGGGTCGCTATCCCCAGGCTCACACCGCCATGGACAACCGAACAAACGCCCCGTGCAAGTGCCGCCTTGCTATTCACCCCGAGATGAGCCCGAGAAACCACTCCCCCAATAGCTGCGCATTTGAGTTCCTCTCCCCGGAACCAACAAGTCAATATAACTATCCTCATTTTAATTTCTCTAATTTGAATGTGCTATACTGCTATTAATGTCAACCCGTATCTGTAAAATGATCCTATAGACCTATAGCCACATTTTAAATTCAAGTGATGGAGGTTTTATGAATTTCAGCGAAATTAAATTCTTATTTATAGGGCTCCCCATAGCCTCGTTTGTAAGAAGGAATAGCAAAATATTATTCAATCATTTTGTTCCAAATTACCTTACACGAAGGGTTTCATTTATTAGCTTGGCATTTGTAAATCATTTTTTGTTACTTGGTGTTTCAGCCCAATGTATGTTTGAAGTTGTTAACATTTGAAATGTAAATGAATAGGCCTTGAATATAATATTCTTGTATTTATATGCATCGCGAAGTCGCATCCATTTGGCAGCGCATGACACCATTAACATTCCCGGCGCGCCGACGGCTGTGCACGGGTCGCTATCCCCAGGCTCACTCCGTCATGGACAACCGAACAAACGCCCCGTGCAAGTGCCGCCTTGCTATTCTCCCCGAGATGAGCCCAAGAAACCACTCCCCAATAGCTGCGCATTTGAGTTCCTCTCCCCGGAACCAACAAATCAATATTTCAATTGGGATAAAACCGTAACGGGATGAAACCGTAACGGGGATGAAACGGCTTCGGGATGAACCGGTATTGAGATGAAACGGTAGCCGAAATTATTGGGATGAAACCGTTTTGGGATGAAACGACGTGTTTCCCAGTATTTATCTCGGCTGAGTTCGAGTGACTGGTTATTTGGAGAATTATGAGGGATAATGTTCCCGCGATAGGGATATTTATTTTCTATTCCGACATCGTCACATCAAAGAAAATGGCGGCGATTCTAGTTATTGTACCCCCCGTATATCACCATAATGTTTTATATACTCCATGCGCTCCGTCGCTGATCGCAAGCGTGGATCACCGTTTTTCCAATCAAGGGGCGTAATTTTGTTTTGTCGTGGTTTACTACTCATGTGTGTGGGCGGAAAGAGTTCAAGCGTAATAGAGCATGAAGCTAAAACTATATGAATCCCCCCATCCCAAACGCCACTACGCGCAATTGAGTTTGTTGAATTTTGTTCACCGCTAGGCTATGTACCACCCCTAGAGATTGCCTCAGAAAAAAATTGTGTTTGCGATTTCGTCTTTATTAATCCATCAATGGATTCCGGATTTTGTGAGCATGTACAAATCGCAAATAACTTGGACGAGTTCAAAGTTGGGGTTAATCTGCCTCATAGGAGTAAAACTATTTTTTTGCCTTGAGAAGCATATTTTTCTTAGTAAAATACAACGATGCATGCTCGGGGGTGGTACTCACGTATGTAAGGCATACGGGGAGGTGCCGCTCCAGTTGGTCGTTTTTCATGAGACATCCTTAGCCATGGGTAGGCTTTTCTACTGAAAAATCCTTAGACATGGGTCTATCCAAAATCACCCTTAGAAATGGGTAGGGGATTTGATTCTCCAGCGGCACACCCCCGACCAAACCAAATCTGAGTACACCCCCCTTTTTCCCGGGGATGTATGAGCGTTGCTATTTTTGTTTGATGTTTACATAACAAACAGAGTCCCCCGACTTGTCGCGGTTTTAGTTATACCATTGTAATACTTGCTACGTCACACCATACTTGATGTATGAGGGCGAATCTTTGCTGTATAGATAATCAATTGTTTGATGTTTACGTAACAATTGGATGCCTTTTTCACTGAATCACGCTGGGCCCATTACTCATTAGTACATGGAAAGAGCGTGGACATTTACATAATTATGTTATGTTTACATAACAAACAGAAAAAACTTGTCGCCGCGGTTTTAGTTATACCATTGTAATACATGCTAGTATTACACCATACGGTAATATTGAAGACTGGGGGATGTAATCTATTCAAAATCATTGCCAAAGTTGGCCACATCGTTAGTTCGTAAAGAACTATGGGCAAATCATGCACATTTTTAAACCATTTTAGGTAAAAAGCGGTTTACTTTCATGATTTTTAGTTGCTTGTGCGGGGTTATATAGACATCAGTGAATACATTCTAGCCACATCGTACTACATCGCTGTATTCATCTAGGTAAACATGGAGTTTTCTACATATTTTGGTCAACTAATTTTCAAAAAAATGTCGCCCTCTGAAGTCAATGATATGAACATCCCTAGCATTATAATAGGCTATACCTTTTAATTGAATATATTATCGACTCGCACATAGAAATGATCGGTTCTTTAAAAATAAAAAAATAAATTATCCAAACATTAATGATATTTGCGTCCATTTTCCAAATTTTGACATTTGTCGGTCAGACTCAGGCCTACTTAATTTTTTTTTTTAAATGCTCATGATTTCTATACGAAAGACATTTTTGTCATGAAATTGATTGCGGCTTGACTTTTTTTGTATCATCGATCTCATGTACCCCCAAAAAATGAATTATTTAACCAAATAATGGTATTTGGGCTATTTTTTCAAATGTTGATATTTGTCGGTCAAGCCTAGAATTAAAAAAAAAATTGTTATGATTTCTATGCGAATTACTTTTTTGTGGTCAAATTGATTCCGGCTTGACTTTTTTGTATCATCGATCTCAAACGTACCCCAAAAAATTGAAATTACTTTAATAACCAAATAATGGTATTTGGGCTAATTTTTCAAATTTTGATATTAAGTCAAGCCTAGAATTTAAAAAAAAAAATTATGATTTCTATGCGAATGACTTTTTTGTCGCCAAATTGATTGCGGCTTGACTTTTTTGCATCATCGATCTCATACGTAGCAAAAATAAAATTGAATTATTTAACCAAATAATGGTATTTGGGCAAATTTATCAAATTTTGATATTTGTCGGTCAAGCCTGGAATTTAAAAAAAAATTGTTATGATTTCTATGCGAACAACTTTTTTTTTGTGTCAAATTGATTGCGACTTGACTTTTTTGTATCATCGATCTCATACGTACCCAAACAAAATTGAATTATTTAACCAAATAATGGTATTTGGGCGAATTTTTCAAATGTTGATATTTGTCAGTCAAGCCTAGAATTAAAAAAAAAATGATTTCTATGCGAATGACATTTTTTGTCGCCAAATTCATTGCGGCTTGACTTTTTTGCATCATCGATCTCATGCGTACCCCAAATAATTGAATTACTTTAATAACCAAATAATGGTATTTGGGCTAATTTTTCAAATTTTGATATTTGTCAGTCAAGCCTAGAATTTAAAAATAAATAAATTATGATTTCTATGTGAATGACTTTTTTGTCGCCAAATTGATTGCGGCTTGACTTTTGCATCATCGATCTCATACGTACCAAAAATAAAATTGAATTATTTAACCAAATAATGGTATTTGGTCTATTTTTTTCAAATTTTGATATTTGTCGGTCAAGCTTGGAATTTAAAAAAAATATTGTTATGATTTCTATGCGAACAACTTTTTTTGTCGTCAAATTGATTGCGACTTGACTTTTTTGTATCATCGATCTCATACGTACCCAAACAAAATTGAATTATTTAACCAAATAATGGTATTTGGGCTAATTTTTCAAATTTTGATATTTGTCAGTCAAGTCTAGAATTTAAAAAAAAAAATTCTATGCAAATTACTTTTATGTCGCCAAATTGATTGCGGCTTGAGTTTTTTGTATCATCGATCTCATATGTACCCACAAAAATTGAATTACTTAGCTAAATAATGGTATTTGGGCTAATTTGTCAAATTTTGATATTTGTCGGTCAAGCCTAGAATTAAAAAAAATTGTTATGATTTCTATGCAAACAACTTTTTGTGTGTGTCAAATTGATTGCGGCTTGACTTTTTTGCATCATCGATCTCATATGTACCAAAAATAAATTTGAATTATTTAACCAAATAATGGTATTTGGGCTAATTTGTCAAATTTTGATATTTGTCGGTCAAGCCTGGAATTTAAAAAAAAAAATGTTATGATTTCTATGCGAACAACTTTTTTATCGTCAAATTGATTGCGACTTGACTTTTTTGTATCATCGATCTCATGCGTACCCCAAAAAATTGAATTACTCTAATAACCAAATAATGGTATTTGGGCTAATTTGTCAAATTTTGATATTTGTCAGTCAAGCCTAGAATTTAAAAAATAATAATTATGATTTCTATGCGAATGACTTTTTTGTCGCCAAATTGATTGCGGCTTGACTTTTTTGCATCATCGATCTCATACGTACCAAATATAAAATTGAATTATTTAACCAAATAATGGTATTTGGGCTAATTTTTCAAATTTTGATATTTGTCAGTCAAGTCTAGAATTTAAAAAAAAAATTCTATGCAAATTACTTTTATGTCGCCAAATTGATTGCGGCTTGAGTTTTTTGTATCATCGATCTCGCTATTTTATCAAATTTTGATATTTGTCGGTCAAGCTTGGAATTTACAAAAATATTGTTATGATTTCTATGCGAACAACTTTTTTTGTCATCAAATTGATTGCGACTTGACTTTTTTGTATCATCGATCTCATACGTACCCAAACAAAATTGAATTATTTAACCAAATAATGGTATTTGGGCTAATTTTTCAAATTTTGATATTTGTTGGTCAAGCCTAGAATTTTTTTTTAAAAATCGTTATGATTTCTATGCGAATGACTTTTTTGTCGCCAAATTGATTGCAGTTTGAGTTTTTTGTATCATCGATCTCATATGTACCCACAAAAATTGAATTAACTAAATAATGGTATTTGGGCTAATTTTTCAAATTTTGATATTTGTCGGTCAAGCCTAGAATTTTAAAAAAAAATGTTATGATTTATATGCGAATTACTTTTTTTGTGGTCAAATTGATTGCGGCTTGACTTTTTTGTATCATCAATCTCATACGTACCCCAAAAAATTGAATTACTTTAATATTAACCAATAATGGTATTTGGGCTAATTTTTCAAATTTTGATATTTGTCAGTCAAGCCTAGAATTTAAAAAAAATAATTATGATTTCTATGCGAATGACTTTTTTTGTCGCCAAATTGATTGCGGCTTGACTTTTTTGCATCGTCGATCCCATACGTACCAAAAAAAAAATTGGAATTATTTAAACCAAATAATGGTATTTGGGCTAATCTTTCAAATTTTGATATTTGTCGGTCAAGCCTAGAATTTAAAAAAAATGTTATGATTTCTATGCGAACAACTTTTTTTGTCGTCAAATTGATTGCGACTTGACTTTTTTTGTATCATCGATCTCATACGTACCCAAACAAAATTGAATTATTTAACCAAATAATGGTATTTGGGCTCATTTTTCAAATTTTGATATTTGTCGGTCAAGCCTAGAATTAAAAAAAATGTTATGATTTCTATGCAAATGACTTTTTTGTCGTCAAATTGATTGCAGCTTGACTTTTTTGTAACATTGATATCATACGTACCCAAACAAAATTGAATTATTTAACCAAATAAAGGTATTTGGGCTAATTTTTCAAATTTTGATATTTTAGAATTAAAAAAATTAAAAAAATTCTATGCGAATGACTTTTTTGTCGCCAAATTGATTGCGGATCATGGATCTCATACGTATCCAAAAAATAAATAAATCATATAATGATATTTGGGTCCATTTTCCAAATTTCGGCATTTGGCGGTCAGGCAAATTAAAAAAAATCCTTATGATTTCTATGCGAATATAATTGTTGTCAAATTGATCTCATAGGTAACTAAAAAGGTGATAAAACAACAAAAAGCAACTACTGCACTGGCATTTTTTAACTGTAGTGTAAACTAAAGTGCAAGTGAATGGCAGTAACAAAACAAGTAAATAAAGATGAATGATCGAATCTTTGACAAAAATAATCACACTAGAGTTAAGATTACATTATGTTAATATCCATGCTGATCAAATTACGGGCAAAATATCTGTTTTCAATCGACTACGAAAACTAATCTCAGTCATTCAATGCATCGCGAGACTGCCGAATTATACGTATTCGCTGTCAATTGAAAGCAAAACCCATTTTACCGCAAAGCTTTTAACTGCCTCTTTATGCAGTTTAAAGAAATTTTAAGCCAAGTTTTCAATTAGCGTTTGCCTGGACTGTCGGTATACAAAGACGAATTTACAAAATTATTAATTTTAATCGATCGCGGCTATTCCGTTCAAAAGCGCATGTGTGTATATTGCCTTGTTTTACGATGTAAACAATAATATCATATGCCGCCGGGCGATCAGCTGATCGATGTTGAAAGAACACAATGCGCATGCTCTAATCAGTTTCGTTCATCTCTCGCCGGTGATGGCATAACGAATAAGATAGCCAAGTCGGCCCTCGTGATTGTGAGGATTGTTAGTTCAAAATGATGTTTTGGAATTCAATCAGGCAACTAAATTTGACTATCATGTCACACCTTGTGTACGCAACTTCGTGGATGGACCCATGTTCATCTTAATAAACTGTTTATGTAAAGATTATTACATTACTGTTTCTACTGCCTATTCTTCTTTGTATATTGTGCATTTTGTGTACAAGTGTGTTTAAATGTGCACTTCACTCAAACTTTCACCAGCCCCATTCCATTTAAATGGAATTTGCATTTCAACTCTTGCTAATTAATAGACAAGCATGTCTATATAAATTACATGCTACAATCAGAGAGATGTTATATTACCTACACCTCCCTGCTACAATTGTATTGGTGACAAAACGTAATGATATACCACTAATGAGTACTGAATCTTGTCCCTGCGTAGAAAGGCAACATTTTCTTACCCGCATGGTCACCGCTAAGTCCTAGGTCCCCTTAGGGCGAAGGTTGCAACCGGAAAGTACATTAATCAAATCAAACTTTTTACCTTCGCACCTAAATACAATCTCCAGGCCACATCAAACACCAACAGCAGCTCTGTCAGCAATTCATTATTATGGTTGAATCAAATACAAAGCAAACCCTTTAGAACAAATAAACGGGTTTCAAATATTATCTCCCACACAATAAATCCAAACCACTTCATAATCATTTCATTTTCATACCATCACTCTCCGCCCGTCCTCCATGGTTCTGGTCAGATCCTAACATATCATGTTAAAACCAATACAATGTCAATAACTGCCCTATTGATAACCACTACATCTGACACTGCTAAACCCCATCAACCGCGAAACTCGAAAACCGCGAAACCCGAGAACCGCTCTAGTTTGGAAATCTAATTGATGTGTATTTGTTCATGATCATTTTTAATGCCATACACATTCATATCTCATGTTTTTTGCTTTAAAATATGCATTTGACTCTGTGTATGTTTATTTTTGTAGTTTTATGATCATTGTTGTATTTTTGCTTTAATCTTTTATTTATATGTTGTACAGCGCTTTGAGTTTAGATCTCACTAAAGTAAAGCGCTCTATAAATGTGTGTTATTATTATTATTATTATTATTATAACGTATTTCGCGCTCGTAGCACAATCATTCTGACCCGTCCACCCAACTACCAACCAAACAGAAACTAACCAACCAACCACCAACCAGCAAACCAACAAACCGACAAACCAACAATCCAACCGACGGCATGCGAACCAATCAGCCAAGAAGAGACATTTATCTATGCAAAAGACGCTTGTTAACCTTCCGAATGTAAAAAAACCGATGAGGTCCTGGACAAATGTGCCCACTTTCTATCAGCATTAGCATAATCTGAATACAATACAATTACACATTTGAATGAAATATGTAAAATAGGTGGAATAATCATCACCTAATCAAAATATGGTACTAGTATTCATAGGTAATATTAAGAGGTGTACCTTCAACTTCATCATGCCGCCATTCAGATGATGGCCTTCGACATTTAATTGATTAATCCAATCAGAAGCTACTACGCAATACCAAATATATTGCGTTTTTCCTATGGCATCATATGATATGGCACCCAACCATAGGTATCTTCCCGGATTGCACTATCAAGTCAAACAGGGGGTAACTAATAGTGTGAGTGATAAGGAGTTAACATTATATAATGTTCATCAAAACCAGTAAGGTGAATAATTCGAAAATTACTCACCAACTAACTACGTTTCATCATGACCTGGCCAGTCAGATTTCATCAGTGTTGTGATCTCCTACCGGAACCGCGGTAAGTGGTGTTTCCAGAAATGCGAGAATCAGAGTTGCCAAATTCTTTCTTCAGAAGTACATGTAGATGTCGTGAAAAATAGCCATATTTACGTGTCTAATTAGTTTTTTAACAATTAAAAACCACCCTCCCTCTTTACCTTTTGAAGACCAGTGCTACGAGAATCTGATAATTAATTTGAGCGATTTTATCTTTTAAATTTTTATGTTTTCGATTAAAAAAGGAGTATTATTTTGTATACCCTTATATCCCTGTAAGATAAGATGTAATTTAATGTCCTTTATTTCATTATTTAAACAAATTATAAGAAATGCTGAAGACTCAAAACTATTTAAAAACAATATTTGACACACATGTCGGTGCCATATGCAACTTTAGCGCTCAGATGTTCACTATTAGTTATAGGTCAATAAATGCGTATGTCTTGTTTTGAGAGAAATGAGAAAAATCAATGCACGCCCGCTGGTGTTGATGCGAATAATGCCACGACGCCGCAGGGGGAGTGGCATTATGAGCAAATCAACACCAGCGCAAAAGGGGTAAAAAAATATCGCATGGTAGAACTCGCAAATGTACTGACGGAACCTATTAAAGGCCTATCTACGGGTGGGCGCCTCCCCCCCCCCCCCCCCCCTCCCTATATCCGCTACTGATGGTTTCATGGGAGAATCAACCAATACGATTGATGTGTGGGACAAAGTGTAAATATAAAGTAAAATGAAATAACTAAATTGAGTGAGCATTGTAGGCCTAAGAAGTTGTAGGGTTTATTCGGTAGCAATGATATTCCTATTCAGGCGCGTGCCCATGGGGGGGGGGGGGGCTTGGGGGCTCAAGCCCCCCCCCCCCCCCCGGGTCCCCATAGGGTAAAAAAAAGAAGAGGGTGAGGGAAGAGGTGGAAGGGGAGGAGGAGGGGAGGAGAGGTGAGGGAAAAGGAGAGGCCGTGAGCTTTTATTAGTGTCTCTCACTTTATCTCTACGTCTCTGAACCATGTGAGTGTTGTATAACGAAAGTTGGCCTAAATATTGATAGCAAGGAGAGTTTTAGGTCATCCAGGCAAGTCAAAACCCAACAGCTTGGCCCTCTGAATTGCACAAATTCAGTTTTCAATGTTTTATTATATTGCTTCAGGAACGTTTTCAGGACCATTTCAGTGTAAAAGTAACCAATATTTGCGCGTTACGCTACGATAGTTTTTGTTTAACCTTTCTTTTTACACTAAGCCATTTATTTTAAATATTTTTGTTATTCAATTTGAACAAGATGGCTTCAGAAACGTTTTCTGGACCTTTTTATTATTAAAATAGACTTTTTTCGCGTATTAGTTTCACTGATATTTATTATTCAACACAAGATAGAGCTTCAGGAACGTTTTCCTAAACCTTTATTTTTACAATAGGCAATGTTTTGCGCGGCGCGTGCATTAGTTTCACTGTTTATTTATTATTCAAGCTTCATTATTTATTTTAAATATTTTGTTATTCAATTTGAACAAGATGGCTTCAAAAACGGTTTCTGGATCTTTTTATTATTAAAATATACTTTTTTTTCGCGTATTAGTTTCAACATTGCATTTGTTGTAATCACTTAATTATGAGTAACAAAATCCAATTCAATTTTACTGTCTATTCAACTGTGTATGGTCATGTTTTTTTTAACCCAAACAAAGAAAATAGACTGTCTCAGAAGCGGGCCAGCATTAGTATGTAAAAAGAGCTACGCCGCGTAGATCTATGCGCCGAGGCCTACACATCTTTTCGATTTTTGTTAGGGGGAGGGGTGGTCATTTTAGAAATGCCAGTTACAGTGCCTGTGAAATCCCAAACCGTCATTAAACATAACCATCTACAAATAAAAACCAACATTCTATCTATGCTATTATACAGAACTTAACTTCTCAACTGGTTTTAAGCATGACTGTGGTCCATCGTGACAATTTGACTACAATATTAAAGGTATATTATGTGATATTTTCCAGAGAGCGCCCTCTCTGTTTATAAGATATAGTTTAATTAGTTCCAACAGAGCAAGATATATTTGACTATTATCAATCCGTGCAAACAAGTAATTCGAGACTATTAGAACGCTTTTTGGAAACAAGACAAAAAAAATGCAAGCATTAGAAAGCGTACTCTTCCGAATTCATTCACTTAGGTAACATTGTCGCCAATTTGGAACTGACTAAACTATAGCAAGCACTCCATTATAATCACAGAGTTGATATATCCTTGCAATGTCACTTTTCATGAACAAAATACAAATATTTTAATAGTAAAAATGTTGTACGTGTGTGCATAATAAACATTGTTCAGCAAAAGAACATCATACACTTTGTTTATCTCCTACAGATATTGTCCCATTATTTATTGTCCAATCAAACTACAAAAGTCATATATTCTACCTACACACACATAACATCGCTAATATGAATATCAGCACCACAACATTTATCATGATTATAAATCTGAATCATAGCTGCACATGTATAACAAATGCTAATTGATACCTATTTCACTTTTGTCATGATGCAATCAAAGCCAGAGAAAAAAATTTGGACAACAGACACAGACAATTACCCCAAACATAAATACATTTTTTTTCTCGTTTTCTCTCCGTATCGTATGCTCAGGTAATACCACCCGATTTTAAAAACTGAAAATAGAAAACAAAACATGATTTCTGAATATAACGTTATACTATCATGTATAAATCAGATTGAAGGCAATATGAACCTTTTTAGCTTGCAAATATTATAGTATCAACTCGAATGAAATGACACTCCTTTAATTAGCATACTAAAAAACTAATATTCAGTCAAATGTTCGTTGATACAAGGCAAGCCCAATTGATGCCTCCAATGTTAACTTTACTACTTTTCCTTATATGCTAGAATATTTATTTATATTTAGAATAGTTAATCAGGTAGACAGTGATAGAAAATATATCTTCGAGAAACTTGAAATATATCCATTTAGTCCTGTATAATGAAGACCACTTAGTTCCTATTAAAAGCAAATATGACTTTTGCAGTGATTCCCTAGGGTAGGGTTACACTTGATGGTTATAGTCTGGTTCTGGCTAATTAGAAGGCATTTTCCACCAAGAAATCATTCGCTTGTATTGTTTAAAGCCTGTTCAAGACATATTTGGAACTTACCATGATTGTAATTGACCAATAGGTACATTTTGTTTTTAGAATTGGCCAAATAGATAGCACTTAAGAAACATTTGGCTCTTTTTTACCCGTTTCCGTCACACTAAATGGATGTTTAGTTTTTACTGCATATCCCGAAAAAGTACAATGAGTATTCAGACCGATCTACTATGATTTTATAGATGACATTTAAAACTTCAATCATCCAAAATGTCATCAATTGGCTTGTGTAATCGCGAATTTATGAGGTAGGAGGTAACACATATTGAATAATCCTCAAAGATAGCATTTAGATGAATAATTTCAAAACAATTTAACTCCAATTCCATTAATATCATTCATTCTTCCACGTATAATACTATGACACCAACCAAATCTATTCACTAACAGGACCCAGTCAGGTTTTGTTCAAAATCTCAAACCATAAACCCCGAAAACCGCCAAAGCCGAGAACCGCGAAAGCCGAGAACCGCACTAGTTAACAAATAAAAACATGTTAACAAGTTTGCTAACACCCGCAGTGAAAATCGGCGAACCCTTGCTGCGAGAACAACGAATCAAAACAAAGCGCATGGTGCGTGAATTGTTCGGCCGTTATACACTTTCAATGCACTCCGCGTATTTTAGTTTCTTGCTTTCTGATTGGCTCGACACTACCAAGAGTGTATGGATATTATATATAGGATCTATTTTAATATACAGAAATCCATTGGTTAAAGTTTTGGCCGCATAACACAAAATGGGCTTTAGAATGAAATAAAAAATCACCAGTATTGAGTATTGACGTTGCCGTATGAAAGCTATGACAAAACAGATTCCAAGTTCTCTTTTTCATGTACTTTATAACTGTATAAAGCTGAATCTGTATATACCATCAGATGTAGATTTGAAAGTTTTTGAAAAAGAATAAAACTTCACCCACAATTTACAGGCTACGAAAAAACACTTGCATACTCACCCCTGTAAACAAGAAATCTCACTCAAGGCTAATGGGTAAAGAAAAAATGCCTTTCCTGTGAAAATAAGGTAACAAGCCTTGACCTGTGAAAACGCATCAAAGAAAATTGACAACACTGCCTCCTCTAAAGCCCCTTTGGGCATTCGTATAAATACTTTAAATACACTACCCCCTCTCACTTTTTGCTGACTCCTATCAATGACCCCTTGTATGTTTAAGGTAGCACACCTCTAAATAATAGGAAGTCGAAATTAGACGACCATTTTGCACCTTATTTTGATCGATGCGCGACGCTTCAAAAGATGATATCTCAATGACCATTGTGATTTAGGAATTGATATTGGTATCAAATTTAAGCCCAAGACAATGCTTATAATATGATTATAACGATAGATCGATTTTAACGATTTTAAGTTAGGAAAATCTTAGGCCTACGACTATGCTAGAAACCCGACATTAGCAAAAGACAAGTTTTTGAATTACGGCCGATGCGCTTAGATTCCCGACTTTGTAAAATCTAACTGTTATCGATATATAATTTACAATTTTAATCGAAAGCTTGCTAAAATAGTTAGAGTTTAATACCAAATTGAAAGAATTTCTATGTATAAATTTCTATTTATGCCCCCAAACTATGACGCATTATACACGCAGGCCACCGTACTTTTAGATTTTTAGAAGATTTAAACCATGTTCTGGCAAGGTTATTTTTAAATTTACACATAGAAAGTCATTCAATTTGGTATTAAACTCTAGCTATTTTAGCAAGCTTATGATTAAAATTGTAAAATATGTATCGATAACGGTTAGATTTTAAGCAATCGAGCATCTACGCCCTCTACGGTCATTTTTCAAGTTGATTTTTCGCAAGACTTACGGCCGTGCACCGTGAAAGTAGGACTACTATTTATTAACAACAAATAGTTAATATTATTTGTGAATGATCTATCATTAAAATTCATATTGTTAGCTTTAATTTGATACCAACCTCGTCTGCTAAATCACTGTAGTTCCCGAGAAATCACTATTTTAATCACGCGTATTGATAAGAAGTATTGCGCAATAAGAGTTGCAAGTTTTCGCCTGGAACTATTTATAGGTGTGCTACCTTAGAACAGTAACTTTGATTTTTTATATGATCATTTTGTTTCAATATTTTGAGTTATTCATAAACCAAATATTATTTCAAAATCATACACAAATTGTCTTCGATATTGGTTAAACAGTTTTTGAGTTATACTTGTTTTCTACAAACCCGGTTGACCCCAACATTGATCCGACGACGCCCGAAAACCTTGAATTTTCGATGTTGTCGTCTTAAAGGGTGTATGATTTAACAATGTCAATGTTGCCATTTCATTAAATATTAATAATTTCTTTTTTCATTCCATTACATTGCATTGTCTCTGCTGACGATATCCTGAAAGTTTCACCAACATTTAGGGACGTTTGGTATACAATCACTATCTTCAGAAGATAGCAGCTGACGGCGTAAGCGTACAAATACGCGACTTTCAAACGCGGGTCCGTAGGCGTCAGAGTACGTTGTGTATAGTTACGACGCATGCTGTCTTCTGAATCCATTGCTTTCTCCCGAAGGAGGTGTTTATTGGTTGCTATCTTCTGAAGATAGCATCTAACATTTGCTATCTTCAGACGATAGTAAAGGCTTAAAAAGGCTACATCGTTTAGTGTTTAAAAATCAAGCTTAGATTTAAGGTTAAGTTATGGTTAGGGTTTGATTAGGGTTAGGGTTAGATTAGGGTTAGGGTTAGATTAGGGTTAAGGTTAGATTAGGGTTAGAGTTAGGTAAATTGGCATGACTCGAAAACTATTTATTCAATGGCAATGAAACTTTCGACATGAGTTTAAAATTGTCTTTGCTTCATGAATAATTAAATATAACAACACCAAATTTGAAAATAAAAAACCCCATTTGTGGTTCTAAGGTAGCACAGCTCTAAGTAATAGGAAGTCGAAATTAGACGACCATTTTGCACCTTATTTTGATCGATGCGCGACGCTTCAAAAGATGATATCTCAATGACCATTGTGATTTAGGAATTGATATTGGTATCAAATTTAAGCCCAAGACAATGCTTATAATATGATTATAACGATAGATCGATTTTAACGATTTAAAGTTAGGAAAATGTTAGGCCTACGACTATGCTAGAAACCCGACATTAGCAAAAGACAAGTTTTTGAATTACGGCCGATGCGCTTAGATTCCCGACTGTGTAAAATCTAACTGTTATCGATATATAATTTACAATTTTAATCGAAAGCTTGCTAAAATAGCTAGAGTTTAATACCAAATTGAAAGAATTTCTATGTATAAATTTCTATTTATGCCCCCAAACTATGACGCATTATACACGCAGGCCACCGTACTTTTAGATTTTTAGAAGATTTAAACCATGTTCTGGCAAGGTTATTTTTAAATTTACACATAGAAAGTCATTCAATTTGGTATTAAACTCTAGCTATTTTAGCAAGCTTATGATTAAAATAGTAAAATATGTATCGATAACGGTTAGATTTTAAGCAATCGAGCATCTAAGCCCTCTACGGTCATTTTTCAAGTTGATTTTTCGCAAGACTTACGGCCGTGCACCGTGAAAGTAGGACTACTATTTATTAACAACAAATAGTTAATATTATTTGTGAATGATCTATCATTAAAATTCATATTGTTAGCTTTAATTTGATACCAACCTCGTCTGCTAAATCACTGTAGTTCCCGAGAAATCACTATTTTAATCACGCGTATTGATAAGAAGTATTGCGCAATAAGAGTTGCAAGTTTTCGCCTGGAACTATTTATAGGTGTGCTACCTTAGAACAGTAACTTTGATTTTTTATATGATCATTTTGTTTCAATATTTTGAGTTATTCATAAACCAAATATTATTTCAAAATCATACACAAATTGTCTTCGATATTGGTTAAACAGTTTTTGAGTTATACTTGTTTTCTACAAACCCGGTTGACCCCAACATTGATCCGACGACGCCCGAAAACCTTGAATTTTCGATGTTGTCGTATTAAAGGGTGTATGATTTAACAATGTCAATGTTGCCATTTCATTAAATATTAATAATTTCTTTTTTCATTCCATTACATTGCATTGTCTCTGCTGACGATATCCTGAAAGTTTCACCAACATTTAGGGACGTTTGGTATACAATCACTATCTTCAGAAGATAGCAGCTGACGGCGTAAGCGTACACATACGCGACTTTCAAACGCGCGTCCGTAGGCGTCAGAGTACGTTGTGTATAGTTACGACGCATGCTGTCTTCTGAATCCATTGCTTTCTCCCGAAGGAGGTGTTTATTGGTTGCTATCTTCCTAGCCTCTATTCCATATTGTATTATAATTTCTTTGTACTACTTTTGCTGAATAAATTGAATTGAATTGAATTGAATTGAATTGAGATAGCATCTAACATTTGCTATCTTCAGACGATAGTAAAGGCTTAAAAAGGCTACATCGTTTAGTGTTTAAAAATCAAGCTTAGATTTAAGGTTAAATTAGGGTTTGATTAGGGTTAGGGTTAGATTAGGGTTAGGGTTAGATTAGGGTTAAGGTTAGATTAGGGTTAGGGTTAGGAAAATTGGCATGACTCGAAAACTATTTATTCAATGGCAATGAAACTTTCGACATGAGTTTAAAATTGTCTTTGCTTCATGAATAATTAAATATAACAACACCAAATTTGAAAATAAAAAAACCCATTTGTGGTTCTAAGGTAGCACACCTCTAAATAATAGGAAGTCGAAATTAGACGATCATTTTGCACCTTATTTTGATCGATGCGCGACGCTTCAAAAGATGATATCTCAATGACCATTGTGATTTAGGAATTGATATTGGTATCAAATTTAAGCCCAAGACAATGCTTATAATATGATTATAACGATAGATCGATTTTAACGATATAAAGTTAGGAAAATGTTAGGCCTACGACTTTGCTAGAAACCCGACATTAGCAAAAGACAAGTTTTTGAATTACGGCCGATGCGCTTAGATTCCCGACTGTGTAAAATCTAACTGTTATCGATATATAATTTACAATTTTAATCGAAAGCTTGCTAAAATAGCTAGAGTTTAATACCAAATTGAAAGAATTTCTATGTATAAATTTCTATTTATGCCCCCAAACTATGACGCATTATACACGCAGGCCACCGTACTTTTAGATTTTTAGAAGATTTAAACCATGTTCTGGCAAGGTTATTTTTAAATTTACACATAGAAAGTCATTCAATTTGGTATTAAACTCTAGCTATTTTAGCAAGCTTATGATTAAAATTGTAAAATATGTATCGATAACGGTTAGATTTTAAGCAATCGAGCATCTAAGCCCTCTACGGTCATTTTTCAAGTTGATTTTTCGCAAGACTTACGGCCGTGCACCGTGAAAGTAGGACTACTATTTATTAACAACAAATAGTTAATATTATTTGTGAATGATCTATCATTAAAATTCATATTGTTAGCTTTAATTTGATACCAACCTCGTCTGCTAAATAACTGTAGTTCCCGAGAAATCACTATTTTAATCACGCGTATTGATAAGAAGTATTGCGCAATAAGAGTTGCAAGTTTTCGCCTGGAACTATTTATAGGTGTGCTACCTTAGAACAGTAACTTTGATTTTTTATATGATCATTTTGTTTCAATATTTTGAGTTATTCATAAACCAAATATTATTTCAAAATCATACACAAATTGTCTTCGATATTGGTTAAACAGTTTTTGAGTTATACTTGTTTTCTACAAACCCGGTTGACCCCAACATTGATCCGACGACGCCCGAAAACCTTGAATTTTCGATGTTGTCGTCTTAAAGGGTGTATGATTTAACAATGTCAATGTTGCCATTTCATTAAATATTAATAATTTCTTTTTTCATTCCATTACATTGCATTGTCTCTGCTGACGATATCCTGAAAGTTTCACCAACATTTAGGGACGTTTGGTATACAATCACTATCTTCAGAAGATAGCAGCTGACGGCGTAAGCGTACACATACGCGACTTTCAAACGCGCGTCCGTAGGCGTCAGAGTACGTTGTGTATAGTTACGACGCATGCTGTCTTCTGAATCCATTGCTTTCTCCCGAAGGAGGTGTTTATTGGTTGCTATCTTCCTAGCCTCTATTCCATATTGTATTATAATTTCTTTGTATTACTTTTGCTGAATAAATTGAATTGAATTGAATTGAATTGAATTGAGATAGCATCTAACATTTGCTATCTTCAGACGATAGTAAAGGCTTAAAAAGGCTACATCGTTTAGTGTTTAAAAATCAAGCTTAGATTTAAGGTTAAATTAGGGTTTGATTAGGGTTAGGGTTAGATTAGGGTTAGGGTTAGATTAGGGTTAAGGTTAGATTAGGGTTAGGGTTAGGAAAATTGGCATGACTCGAAAACTATTTATTCAATGGCAATGAAACTTTCGACATGAGTTTAAAATTGTCTTTGCTTCATGAATAATTAAATATAACAACACCAAATTTGAAAATAAAAAAACCCATTTGTGGTTCTAAGGTAGCACACCTCTAAATAATAGGAAGTCGAAATTAGACGATCATTTTGCACCTTATTTTGATCGATGCGCGACGCTTCAAAAGATAATATCTCAATGACCATTGTGATTTAGGAATTGATATTGGTATCAAATTTAAGCCCAAGACAATGCTTATAATATGATTATAACGATAGATCGATTTTAACGATATAAAGTTAGGAAAATGTTAGGCCTACGACTATGCTAGAAACCCGACATTAGCAAAAGACAAGTTTTTGAATTACGGCCGATGCGCTTAGATTCCCGACTGTGTAAAATCTAACTGTTATCGATATATAATTTACAATTTTAATCGAAAGCTTGCTAAAATAGCTAGAGTTTAATACCAAATTGAAAGAATTTCTATGTATAAATTTCTGTTTATGCCCCCAAACTATGACGCATTATACACGCAGGCCACCGTACTTTTAGATTTTTAGAAGATTTAAACCATGTTCTGGCAAGGTTATTTTTAAATTTACACATAGAAAGTCATTCAATTTGGTATTAAACTCTAGCTATTTTAGCAAGCTTATGATTAAAATTGTAAAATATGTATCGATAACGGTTAGATTTTAAGCAATCGAGCATCTAAGCCCTCTACGGTCATTTTTCAAGTTGATTTTTCGCAAGACTTACGGCCGTGCACCGTGAAAGTAGGACTACTATTTATTAACAACAAATAGTTAATATTATTTGTGAATTATCTATCATTAAAATTCATATTGTTAGCTTTAATTTGATACCAACCTCGTCTGCTAAATCACTGTAGTTCCCGAGAAATCACTATTTTAATCACGCGTATTGATAAGAAGTATTGCGCAATAAGAGTTGCAAGTTTTCGCCTGGAACTATTTATAGGTGTGCTACCTTAGAACAGTAACTTTGATTTTTTATATGATCATTTTGTTTCAATATTTTGAGTTATTCATAAACCAAATATTATTTCAAAATCATACACAAATTGTCTTCGATATTGGTTAAACAGTTTTTGAGTTATACTTGTTTTCTACAAACCCGGTTGACCCCAACATTGATCCGACGACGCCCGAAAACCTTGAATTTTCGATGTTGTCGTCTTAAAGGGTGTATGATTTAACAATGTCAATGTTGCCATTTCATTAAATATTAATAATTTCTTTTTTCATTCCATTACATTGCATTGTCTCTGCTGACGATATCCTGAAAGTTTCACCAACATTTAGGGACGTTTGGTATACAATCACTATCTTCAGAAGATAGCAGCTGACGGCGTAAGCGTACAAATACGCGACTTTCAAACGCGCGTCCGTAGGCGTCAGAGTACGTTGTGTATAGTTACGACGCATGCTGTCTTCTGAATCCATTGCTTTCTCCCGAAGGAGGTGTTTATTGGTTGCTATCTTCCTAGCCTCTATTCCATATTAATATTGTATTATAATTTCTTTGTATTACTTTTGCTGAATAAATTGAATTGAATTGAATTGAATTGAATTGAGATAGCATCTAACATTTGCTATCTTCAGACGATAGTAAAGGCTTAAAAAGGCTACATCGTTTAGTGTTTAAAAATCAAGCTTAGATTTAAGGTTAAATTAGGGTTTGATTAGGGTTAGGGTTAGATTAGGGTTAGGGTTAGATTAGGGTTAAGGTTAGATTAGGGTTAGGGTTAGGAAAATTGGCATGACTCGAAAACTATTTATTCAATGGCAATGAAACTTTCGACATGAGTTTAAAATTGTCTTTGCTTCATGAATAATTAAATATAACAACACCAAATTTGAAAATAAAAAAACCCATTTGTGGTTCTAAGGTAGCACACCTCTAAATAATAGGAAGTCGAAATTAGACGATCATTTTGCACCTTATTTTGATCGATGCGCGACGCTTCAAAAGATAATATCTCAATGACCATTGTGATTTAGGAATTGATATTGGTATCAAATTTAAGCCCAAGACAATGCTTATAATATGATTATAACGATAGATCGATTTTAACGATATAAAGTTAGGAAAATGTTAGGCCTACGACTATGCTAGAAACCCGACATTAGCAAAAGACAAGTTTTTGAATTACGGCCGATGCGCTTAGATTCCCGACTGTGTAAAATCTAACTGTTATCGATATATAATTTACAATTTTAATCGAAAGCTTGCTAAAATAGCTAGAGTTTAATACCAAATTGAAAGAATTTCTATGTATAAATTTCTGTTTATGCCCCCAAACTATGACGCATTATACACGCAGGCCACCGTACTTTTAGATTTTTAGAAGATTTAAACCATGTTCTGGCAAGGTTATTTTTAAATTTACACATAGAAAGTCATTCAATTTGGTATTAAACTCTAGCTATTTTAGCAAGCTTATGATTAAAATTGTAAAATATGTATCGATAACGGTTAGATTTTAAGCAATCGAGCATCTAAGCCCTCTACGGTCATTTTTCAAGTTGATTTTTCGCAAGACTTACGGCCGTGCACCGTGAAAGTAGGACTACTATTTATTAACAACAAATAGTTAATATTATTTGTGAATTATCTATCATTAAAATTCATATTGTTAGCTTTAATTTGATACCAACCTCGTCTGCTAAATCACTGTAGTTCCCGAGAAATCACTATTTTAATCACGCGTATTGATAAGAAGTATTGCGCAATAAGAGTTGCAAGTTTTCGCCTGGAACTATTTATAGGTGTGCTACCTTAGAACAGTAACTTTGATTTTTTATATGATCATTTTGTTTCAATATTTTGAGTTATTCATAAACCAAATATTATTTCAAAATCATACACAAATTGTCTTCGATATTGGTTAAACAGTTTTTGAGTTATACTTGTTTTCTACAAACCCGGTTGACCCCAACATTGATCCGACGACGCCCGAAAACCTTGAATTTTCGATGTTGTCGTCTTAAAGGGTGTATGATTTAACAATGTCAATGTTGCCATTTCATTAAATATTAATAATTTCTTTTTTCATTCCATTACATTGCATTGTCTCTGCTGACGATATCCTGAAAGTTTCACCAACATTTAGGGACGTTTGGTATACAATCACTATCTTCAGAAGATAGCAGCTGACGGCGTAAGCGTACAAATACGCGACTTTCAAACGCGCGTCCGTAGGCGTCAGAGTACGTTGTGTATAGTTACGACGCATGCTGTCTTCTGAATCCATTGCTTTCTCCCGAAGGAGGTGTTTATTGGTTGCTATCTTCCTAGCCTCTATTCCATATTAATATTGTATTATAATTTCTTTGTATTACTTTTGCTGAATAAATTGAATTGAATTGAATTGAATTGAATTGAGATAGCATCTAACATTTGCTATCTTCAGACGATAGTAAAGGCTTAAAAAGGCTACATCGTTTAGTGTTTAAAAATCAAGCTTAGATTTAAGGTTAAATTAGGGTTTGATTAGGGTTAGGGTTAGATTAGGGTTAGGGTTAGATTAGGGTTAAGGTTAGATTAGGGTTAGGGTTAGGAAAATTGGCATGACTCGAAAACTATTTATTCAATGGCAATGAAACTTTCGACATGAGTTTAAAATTGTCTTTGCTTCATGAATAATTAAATATAACAACACCAAATTTGAAAATAAAAAAACCCATTTGTGGTTCTAAGGTAGCACACCTCTAAATAATAGGAAGTCGAAATTAGACGATCATTTTGCACCTTATTTTGATCGATGCGCGACGCTTCAAAAGATAATATCTCAATGACCATTGTGATTTAGGAATTGATATTGGTATCAAATTTAAGCCCAAGACAATGCTTATAATATGATTATAACGATAGATCGATTTTAACGATATAAAGTTAGGAAAATGTTAGGCCTACGACTATGCTAGAAACCCGACATTAGCAAAAGACAAGTTTTTGAATTACGGCCGATGCGCTTAGATTCCCGACTGTGTAAAATCTAACTGTTATCGATATATAATTTACAATTTTAATCGAAAGCTTGCTAAAATAGCTAGAGTTTAATACCAAATTGAAAGAATTTCTATGTATAAATTTCTGTTTATGCCCCCAAACTATGACGCATTATACACGCAGGCCACCGTACTTTTAGATTTTTAGAAGATTTAAACCATGTTCTGGCAAGGTTATTTTTAAATTTACACATAGAAAGTCATTCAATTTGGTATTAAACTCTAGCTATTTTAGCAAGCTTATGATTAAAATTGTAAAATATGTATCGATAACGGTTAGATTTTAAGCAATCGAGCATCTAAGCCCTCTACGGTCATTTTTCAAGTTGATTTTTCGCAAGACTTACGGCCGTGCACCGTGAAAGTAGGACTACTATTTATTAACAACAAATAGTTAATATTATTTGTGAATTATCTATCATTAAAATTCATATTGTTAGCTTTAATTTGATACCAACCTCGTCTGCTAAATCACTGTAGTTCCCGAGAAATCACTATTTTAATCACGCGTATTGATAAGAAGTATTGCGCAATAAGAGTTGCAAGTTTTCGCCTGGAACTATTTATAGGTGTGCTACCTTAGAACAGTAACTTTGATTTTTTATATGATCATTTTGTTTCAATATTTTGAGTTATTCATAAACCAAATATTATTTCAAAATCATACACAAATTGTCTTCGATATTGGTTAAACAGTTTTTGAGTTATACTTGTTTTCTACAAACCCGGTTGACCCCAACATTGATCCGACGACGCCCGAAAACCTTGAATTTTCGATGTTGTCGTCTTAAAGGGTGTATGATTTAACAATGTCAATGTTGCCATTTCATTAAATATTAATAATTTCTTTTTTCATTCCATTACATTGCATTGTCTCTGCTGACGATATCCTGAAAGTTTCACCAACATTTAGGGACGTTTGGTATACAATCACTATCTTCAGAAGATAGCAGCTGACGGCGTAAGCGTACAAATACGCGACTTTCAAACGCGCGTCCGTAGGCGTCAGAGTACGTTGTGTATAGTTACGACGCATGCTGTCTTCTGAATCCATTGCTTTCTCCCGAAGGAGGTGTTTATTGGTTGCTATCTTCCTAGCCTCTATTCCATATTAATATTGTATTATAATTTCTTTGTATTACTTTTGCTGAATAAATTGAATTGAATTGAATTGAATTGAATTGAGATAGCATCTAACATTTGCTATCTTCAGACGATAGTAAAGGCTTAAAAAGGCTACATCGTTTAGTGTTTAAAAATCAAGCTTAGATTTAAGGTTAAATTAGGGTTTGATTAGGGTTAGGGTTAGATTAGGGTTAGGGTTAGATTAGGGTTAAGGTTAGATTAGGGTTAGGGTTAGGAAAATTGGCATGACTCGAAAACTATTTATTCAATGGCAATGAAACTTTCGACATGAGTTTAAAATTGTCTTTGCTTCATGAATAATTAAATATAACAACACCAAATTTGAAAATAAAAAAACCATTTGTGGTTCTAAGGTAGCACACCTCTAAATAATAGGAAGTCGAAATTAGACGATCATTTTGCACCTTATTTTGATCGATGCGCGACGCTTCAAAAGATAATATCTCAATGACCATTGTGATTTAGGAATTGATATTGGTATCAAATTTAAGCCCAAGACAATGCTTATAATATGATTATAACGATAGATCGATTTTAACGATATAAAGTTAGGAAAATGTTAGGCCTACGACTATGCTAGAAACCCAACATTAGCAAAAGACAAGTTTTTGAATTACGGCCGATGCGCTTAGATTCCCGACTGTGTAAAATCTAACTGTTATCGATATATAATTTACAATTTTAATCGAAACCTCGTCTGCTAAATCACCGTAGTTCCCGAGAAATCACTATTTTAATCACGCGTATTGATAAGAAGTATTGCGCAATAAGAGTTGCAAGTTTTCGCCTGGAACTATTTATAGGTGTGCTACCTAATGATTCATTACTTCATAATCGCGATAGCTGCGTACCAATACGGTGCTTTCCAATCAAATTAATTGTTAGATGAAAACGCGCATGCCGAGCGCAGGTTACTAAAAAGAGCCCGAAAGTGCTGTGCCAAAGTGTTCGGTTGTTTTGCTCATTGACCGACCAATCAAATAAGAGCCTCACGCCCCTAAACTGAATATTTAATGGGTTATGTGCTTAAGCCAAACAAAGAAGAAGTTTCGTCTCAGAAGTCCGCCCACATTGGTATGTAAAATGAGCTGGATTTTTTTTTTTTAAAGTAAAAATAAAGTTCTCTGAAGCTTGGATTAGCAACAACAACAACAACAACGATTCAATGTTGCAAGCAGCGGCCAGCGGGAGGCCAGCAGGCCATGGCCCCACCATTGACAAAAAAGTTTTAAAAAGGGAGGAAGGGGGAGAAGATGAGAAGGAGAAAGAGGAGACGGAGGAAGGGTAAAGAGCATAATCGGCGCAAACCGTGGTGGAGGGTCACGTCCCCCATAATTCTTATGTTGGGGACGATCCACTCCACTAAACATTTCAAATATGACGTTAAAAAACGTCATGGTGGACCTTTTTAGTGTTAAAAAATGTCAATTTTTGCGCGCTTTCCGCGAATAAGGTTTTTATGTTTCATTATTCAACCTAACAAGATGGTTTCAAGAACGTTTCTCTGGACCAATTCGCGCGCAATTTTTCTATAGGTAAACATTATAATGGGGGTCCCAATTATCCTGTGTGGGTCATGGTATTTTTACACAGGAAATAAGGTGGTCATGAAATTAATAGATTGTAATAATAGTCCATGAGCCTGGGGGTTCGATCGGTACCATGTCGAGGGAGTAGGGCTAATAATGATTTTTGTATTGGTATGGATCTTTGGAACCAGAATATGGTTGATAGCAAATTCAAAGCGGTAGCTTTCTGTGTGTTATCAGCCATTTTCAAAATGGCGCCAAAATGCCGACAAAAAGCACACTAATAAACTCATGATGGATTTTGGAAACTCTGTTGGATGTAAATAGCGCAGTCTTGTATGTATCAGACCACTTAACACTCATATCTAGAACTTTTGCTTTGTTAACACATCTAAATCCAAGATGGCCGCCAAATGGCCGCCAAAAATGGTAAAATTCCATATATTGGCATATATAAACCAACATGTATGATCAGAGTATAGTTTTAACAATGGGATGTATGTGTTAGACCATTAGAAAAACATATCTTGCATTTTTGCTTTGTTAACATACTTTTAATCCAAAATGGCCCCCAAAATGACTGAACAAATTGTCGAAATTCCATAAAATGGTATAATATCAATAACTCCACATGATTGCATTCGATATTCCTGGGCCTACCGTAAAGCTTACGATATGACTGTAATATTTAATGTTCAATTTGAGAGAAATAAACACCGGTTTGCCATCGTTTTTCATCGGTATATTATAGGGCCTTACTTACGGGAAATTTTTACGAAGATGCCAGAATTGGTACAATTTGAACCATTAGGTTTTACGAACCTTTAAGTTTTACGAACTGGTTTTTGCGGTTCTGCGATGTTTAATTCCCGCTGTTGCGATCATGTACTGAGAATTTTTTTCTGCAGCGCAGACGACTTCAGGTAGCACACAGGGTCAGTCACGTTAATGCGTTCGTCCACTCTGGCGTGAAATACCGATGAAGGACGATGGCAAACAGTTATTTATTTCTCTCAAATTGAACATTAAATATTACGGTCATAATGTAAGCTTTACGGTAGGCCTAGGAATATCAAATAATAATAATAATAATAATACACAGCATTTATTCAAGCGCTTGATACGTAAGATCTCCAAGCGCTTTACAATATAAATACAATAGGTAATTACATGATAAAATACACAATTTTCCACAAAATATGTTATAAAACTTAAAACTACAGACATTGAACCACAAGCCAGTAAAAATCCAGTGAACCAGCAACTGGTCATAATATGGAAAATCCGGCAATGAATCCGGTAGAATACAGATAAAAATTAAAAAGGCACAACATATTAAAAAGACATCATTTATAGTATTTAAAAAGTCGTCACATTTAAAAAGTCATCACATCGCGAGGTGTCAACAATATGCACTTGTCAAGCAGAAACTGAACATGAGAAACCAATATTGCACTAATCTGTAGGATGTTTAAACATGTATGTTTTTAACAAGCGTTTGAATTCGGCAAGAGACTTGGCATTTCTAATCACGAGAGGAATGGTGTTCCATAGTTTTGGAGCAGCCACACTAAACGCCCTTCTGCCATAATGAATGGTTGACACCTCGCGATAAGATGGAGGAGCCAGAAGAAACTGCGAAGTTGAGCGAAGTGCACGCCCAGGAGTGTAGTTAATCAGTAGATCAGATATATACACTGGGGCCAGATTGTTGAGGGATTTATAAGTGATGAGGAGGATTTTGAATGCTATACGATCATTTATAGAGAGCCAGTGTAATTTATCACGTCGCACAGCACTGATACTCTCTCCAGCTCTCACTCGCATAATCAATCTAGCAGCACTATTTTGGACCCGCTGAAGTTTTGCGATCTGATTCTTTGGAAGACCATAGAGGAGGCTGTTGTTGGCATCCAGGCGCGAAGTAACAAAGGCGTGCACTAATCGCTCAGCAGTTTGTCTGTCAATGTATTTCCGAATCTGTCCTATCTTATAAATGGCAAAACAAGCAGAACGGCAAATGTGGCTGATGTGAGTTGTAAGATTGAAATGACTGTCCATTACAACACCGAGATTACGCACTTCATGAGCAGGTTGAACCTGCGACTTCCCGACAGTAAAAGAGGTTAAAGGGTCACGAGCGTTCAAATACTTAGAAGAAAACTGAACAACTTATGTCTTGGAGTCGTTAAGCAGAAGTCTATTTGAGGTTGTCCAAGCCTTGACATCACGGACATACACAACTCTCAAGACGTTGGAGCTGCTCAGATTTGTCGGAAGGTCGCAGGGTCAAGTACAGCTGAGTATCGTCTGCATAAATCATTTTCTCAACACCATGATTCGCAATTACATCTTCCAGAGGGGCAGTGTATAAAGTAAAAATTAAAGGTCCGCATACGGATCCTTGCGGCACACCGCAGTCCAAACCATGAATGTCAGATTTTTTCCCGCTGATGTTTACCAACTGTTTCCGGTCAGATAAATAGCTGCGGAACCAGCTAAGTGCGTTTCCATTGATCAGCAGATACCATAGCGTTCACTGAGTCTCTGGAGCAGAATACGATGATTCACGGTATCAAACGCGGCGGAAAGATCTAACAATACCAGCACAACATCATTTCGCTGATCAACTGCACGCAAGATATCATTATGAACACGTAATAGCGCAGATTCAGTGCTGTGAGACTTGCGATAAGCGGACTGCACCTTTCCATACATGTTGTTTTCTGTCATATAGTCCTGAAGCTGACTGGCAGCGGCACGCTCAACAACTTTGGAAATAAATTTCAAGTCTAAAATTGCTCAATTCTTCAGCGCCAGCACTAGGCTTCTTTATCAACGGTGTGACTTGAGCCATCTTATATGATGAAGGAAAGATGCCAGAATGAAGAGATTGGTTAACAATCCGTGTGATTGATGGTAACAGCTCATCTACGCAGGACTTAAGAAGCTCCGTTGGAATGGGATCAAGTGAGCAAGTAGAAGTTGGGGATTTCATTATGATCTTGCGAATCGATTCATCTGACATTTCACAGAAAGCATTGAAGCACGAAGATGGTTCTGAATCAGATACGGAAACTCCTGCTTGGGAAGAAGGGATGTCGTCAAGTTTGTCCATAACACGTCGAATCTTGTCTCGAAAGAACGTGGCAAACTCATTTGCTAGATCTTCAGGGTTATCACGAGTTGGAAGCGAGCCGGACGAACTGGAAGAGCACATTTGTATCGACCACGCGAAATAACTGGCGAGGGTCACAACCAACAAGTTTGGATCTATGATAGTCAGATGTTGCAGCTTCAAGAAGATTTTTATACTTTTGACAGCTATGTTGATAGATCTCCTTGTGAACTTGAAGACCAGATTTTACTAATCGGCGCTCACATCTCCTCCTTTCGCGTTTCGCGTCACGTATTGTGTCGCTGTACCGGGGTGCGTGCGGTCTCAAAGTGACGGACTTAGACTGCATCGGGCATGTTGATCCAGCAGATCACTAAGGACTTTGTCAAATTGATCAACTTTTGTATGCTTAATATTATTTTGAATACCAATAGTTTATAAAATATGCCAAATTTGCTTCATCGGGGGTGCCACTCCTCATGACAAGGGGTCCCATTTAGTCATGGTTAATTAAGACTGTCCAATATCAATTTATTTTTGAATTGTGTTTTCATTACATGTTTTTACACATATTTAGAGTCATTTTCTCATTTAATAAAATTGAATGCCAATAGTTGATATGATCTGCCAAATGTACTTCCCCGGGGGTACCACTTCAAAGCGGGGTCTATTCAATAACGGGTTAAATGATTGGTGTTTTCATACATTGGTGTTTTCATACATGATTTGTATTCACACATATGAGAGTTAGTATTTCCCACTGAATGCCATAAGAACATAAAATGTGCCAAATATGATTCCTTAGGGGTGCCACTCCTCCTGAGAGGGTTATATTTACTGGGTTTCAGTGCCCCCCCCCCCCCCCCAAAAAAAAGGTACATTTTAAAGTAAAATGTTTTCGTTACATGTG
>JAYJML010000719.1:0-12868 GCA_035610835.1 Ophiura sarsii
TTTACAATTTAACAAACACAACTACTATTGGCAAATATCTTTATGTACATGTGAGTTGAATATTGTATTGTTAGAAACTTACTGAAACTTAGTCAACATGTTTGGACGAAAATGTCTCATACGAATTGAATTAAGAATGTTCATCAGCTAAGACAAATCGTAGGAATCACTAAATTTACCGGATTAGCACAATGAAATGTATATGATATTATCGGGAAGTTAAAGGTATCGTAAACATTCAAAAGCACAAAAAATAAATCACTTCATTTGACGAACTGCATGGGGATTCCCCAGTTTTAAAACCATTGCGTGTAATTTCCATTTCTCGTTCGAAAAGATTCAGGACCCTTAGTATTGAGTAGAGTTTAGTCTACCTACAGCATCAAGTCGAGACGAAGAGGATTTTTAAAGATAACAAAATCAAATCATAACCAAATTTACTCTGATATCGGTATGTCGTTAACGCAATTCGTGCCGTACAAGGTATTACTATACAGGAGTAATAAAATTGATACTAACCAAAGAAATAAATCCAAGCATAAAACTGGTCGTTGCTTTAGAGTCCTAATTCGAACCGTTAGTCTGGTTGCACCACCTTGCATTACTCACTTTTCACAGAAGAGCGACTCCTGTTTAAACTATACAGTTTCCGTTGGTGTTTTAGCCGATAGCACTACACAATCACAACGTCAAGTCGTTGTAGAAAACAAGCACTTCGCTTTACTTCCCAACCTCTAAATTCCACGGTTGGTTGAATACAGAGTTGCCATAAATTTCGCCTAACGAAAAGGTTCCTGATATTCACTTCAAATGCTCAAAAGTTTAAAGTTGGCCCAATTCGGCAAATATATCTGCATATAATTAAAGCCTTCATGCAGAAGGAACGTCATAAAGTTCACGGATTCGACCATGATTCAATCAGACAATGCAGGTAAATATCACTGTGCAATACAATATACTCATACGATGTGACAAATCTTCTACGCAACAGGCATGAAGACTACAAGGCAACAGTACTGTTATAGGACTAAGTATAGACTCAACCCCCAAAAGTTCTGGACATACACAAATCCCTGCGGAGAGAGTCACTGGGCATACCAACTCTAACTGTCGGCGACAGGACATGGTCATCTGACAGGGCCAGGGTATAGCCATAGCCCTAAATGATCAGTTCTGACTGTATTTACCAACGAAGACCTCCAAAATACACCAGCCAATAGGAAACTCACCCTTCCAGGACATCCCAAATCTAACCATAGGATTAGAAGGAGTCATCAAAGCAGCTCAAAAGCAACAATTCCAGTGGACCGAAAAACATTCATGCACGCTTCGTTCATGATTATGCGAGAGAACTTGGACCAATGCTTAATTTATTAATTCATTATTTATATGGGTCCTACGACCCTGGATAACCCAATAAAGCCACAACGTAGCTTATTTCCATAGGGGTCTGTAGTAGCCGCATGGTCCGATAAAGCCGACCAAATTATACAAAATGGTATCACATATGAAGAAGAACAAGTTGGAATGAGGGGCGGGGAGGGGGAGATTTTTAACATTATACCAAACTCAACTAAATGTGAAAAGACAAACTTCCCCTCCCCTAATTGATAATGAGAACCATAAATAAGTCAACTTCAATGCTGCTTATACAGGGTGTCCCAAAGTTTCGATACGTATGTGCGCGAAACATTTCCCGTCTGTGTACTTTTTACCATCCTAATTCCATGATTTCCCTTGTCAAATGAACCGACAGTGCCAATATCAACCGACAGAGAGTCGATATGGGGGAGGGGGTCTCTGGTTACTCAACACTGGACAGAGCCTCTTCAAGCTCATGGGATTAAGCCATATTTTAAAGCAGGGACCCGCCTTAGGGCCTTTACGCATTATTAACGCACGGAGACGGCGTCTAGTATACATGTATTTAAATATTTTATCACAATTATAATTAAATTTAACCGATGACTCTTTTATTTTTTTTTAATAATTGTTCAATTTTCGCCACCTTTGTACCCTTTCCCCTCCCCTTCCTCGCGCCCTCCTTTCATTTCGCAATACATGTGTATGAAAATGGTTTGGAAAATATCAATAAAGTTCATGCCGAAAAAAAATTCGTACGACCTCTGTATAGATTACGCATTATTAACGCATGGAGACGGCGTCTTGTGAATATATTTTCTTTTTATCACAATTATAATTAAATTTACCCGATGGTTCTGATTTTTCAAAAGAATTCCTCAATGTTCATCCCTTAGTACCCCATCCCCTCCCTTTCCTCGCGCCCTCCTTTCATTTCGCAATACATATGTATGGGATGAAAACGGTTGGGACAATAATCAATAAAGTTCATACCGAAAAGAATTGTACTGCCTCTGTATAGATTACGCATACCGCACGGAGACGGCCGCGTCTGGTGAATATTTTTTCATTTTTCATCACAATTATAATTACATTTAACCGATGATTCTGATTTTTCAAATAATTGTTCAATGTTCGTCCCTTCGTAACCTTTCCCCTCCCCTTCCTCGCGCCTTCCTTTCATTTCGCAATACATGTGTATTTTGGAACGGTTGGGACAATATCAATAAAGTTCATACCGAAAAAAAATCGTACTACCTCGCATAGATCACTCTGGGACACCCTGTATACAGGGGCGTCAATTACCTTTTGAAATATGGGGGATGACATCCCGCTTAGGGCCCCGGGGTGCCCCTAGGAGCTATCGGTTTATGGCGTTTTCAAGGCTCTGGGAGGGCTCTCATGTGGAATATTTTTTTGTTTAAAGTCACACATTTTCTTCTCGTACAGTTTTCTTTATTTTATCAGAGAAAGTTGTTTGATACAAAGGCCTAAAACACTTTGAAAATACAGAACCTCTCACATTCAAATTCTAACTTAAACAAACATCCAAAACATGAACATGGTTGTATGCTCAAATCCAAATTATTTTACTTCAAACATTAGTTTTTGTCATTGTCTTCAAACTCAACTAAATTTGGAAATTACAAACACCCCCTAATTGATAATGATAACCATAAATAATTCAATTTCAATAAAGTACCCAACAATTCACAAATATTAAATTAAAACACCAAACATGACCATTTCTTTAAATGTCCTATTGGTATCATATGTCATACGTTGGGGAGGATTAGTACCATAGAAAAATGTACTGTAATGTGCCTTTCAGTCGTATAGTATAACAGAGGATCATTGATTTTCAATTTCGTTCTCATTTGTGTTGGAATTCAAAATTCAATATCCAACTATTAAAAACTGGTGCTTTGGATATTGATTCGCCTGGCAACCGCGAAACCCGCGAACCGCACAAATTAATTTAGATACAAAATGATTCCACGCCCGGTCTATTTCAACGAAGCTACAAACATGACAAACAGATAATAATGTTGGTACATGCATGTGGTCAGAGTCACAAACTGGTCCAAAAATGTTTCACTTCTAATAATAATGTTGAGAAATGCACCAATTCTGATTAAACGGGACAAAACTTAAGTTTTACATACTTAATGACCCACAAACTATATATTGTTGGAAAGCTTATGATTCAAGGTTTTTCATTTTTGCAAACAAGAATCAAATTATACAGAGTGTGTACAATTTGTACAGGGTGGAACATAAACAAGTTGATCGTTTTTGTTCCTCACAAAATATTTTGATAGTTTGTACAATTAGGGTTTAGCTGAAGATATTCACTAAAATCAGAACAACCGCAGAAGGTGCTACCAAATTTGCTAGGAATCACTTACCCAAAATATACACAGGAAAAGCACAGGGTGTCTAAAATTATGATGACATAATGTATAAAATGAAGGTTTGTATATATATTCTATGAAATTTAGTTAGCATGGACTATTTAATTTAAAAGAAAATGGTTATCAAAATGAACTACATGAATATCGTTAAAGTTCCTTTTATTTTGAATACAGGGTGGTCCAAAATAGGTCTAAATAGCAAAATTTTCATAAATATATGAACAATTCTGTGAAGAAACACGTCTGGCTTTTTTAGTTAAATGTGTTACTACCCAGGGTAGAAAAGGACCGAAGAGTCACACAATTGAAATAGAGATACTGCGATTTGGCCATTGTTTAATCAATAAAATGAATACAACTGTGTATTTTTTACATTAAAACACTCCCTGAATTGAACATCATATTCTAGTAGAGAATTTCTAGATAACAATTCAATATTATTATTCATAGTAGCAAGCACATGTTATTAACACATATGAGAAGTTTGAAAACTTTCCTATGTATACTTTTAAAATCGCATCAATTTCAAAAGTTCCAGTTTTCCGCTATTTTGTGTAGAAACCAATAGGCGCCACATCCACCGGCCCCACCCTTGACTTACTCGAAGATTGATAACTTCACTGTTGCTAAACATGTGGCTTTAATCCTTTTTTATTCGGTAGCTGGATAAATTGTCTTTAATATGATACCAAAAATGTTATGTTTTGTTGACAACTTCTATTTAAAATAGAGACACGTATCACGATTTTAAGGATTTTTGAAACGGCCCCACCTTATTTGATATACCTATTATTGACTTCTGACCATATGACCGTACAATCATGTAGGCCTAAACATGGGAAATCAGAATATCGATTCAATGACGAAACGATTGACTCTTTTCATAATGGCACAATTGGCCTTTCCCAGATTATTTGTGTAACAATGGGGCTAGGGTCTCAATAATTCAATTTACGCAACGCTGACCGTGAACAAGTAAAAGTAGAATTGCATTCAAATTATTGAATTTAGACAATCATTCCAAATCAAATTAAAAGTATCTTGTCCGTGGAATTGCAAATATTATGGGGAACGATAAACAAACCAAACATAAAATTACTAAATTTAATATGATACTAACGAAGACAAAATAGCATTCTCGGTGGGATTCGAACCCCGGCCTTTCGATCATTAACCCAATGCTCTAACGATTGAGCCAACGGCGCACTGTACTGTTGTTACAATATAAATAGATTCAAATACCGTTATCCCATAAATTGGAAGTTAATAATGCTTTAATTTATAGTTTTGTATGTTTTTAACATAGGGTTCTCGCTTAAAAATGTATTCGATGCTGATTCAGATTGTAACTCTGGTTTCATTGACATAAATAGAATGACTGTTAGAAACTTTTCTCGACACGGATTTCGTTCACATTTGATGTTTGTTTATATGATACGTGTACGCGGAGACTCGGGTATGTAGCGAGTCATGTGACTTTTGCCCGGGGCAAACATTTGAGATTCGGAAAGGCCTTTAAGAAGAACTTTTTTAAAAGCCATTTTGATCGCGAGATGGCGCCCTGTATATCAGAGATAAAAAGGTGGCTAGATATCGAGTATCTACGGTAGTTTTAGCCATTTTTTAGCCCAGTTCAAAATTATCTGCTGTCTGCGCATGCGCATATTTACTGTAGGTTTAGAATAAGTTCAGATAATTAGTTACCTATTATATGGAATCGCCCTAACTGGGTAATTTCTTGGATTTGTCCTAATTAATTTGATTTTCCGCAATATTAGTAATTCACTGGCTGGGAATTTTTCAATGACAACGGGCAATTTGAATGTATATACTTTTTATCAATTGCTTCTCCTTACTTGTTCCTCTTATACTACATATTTTAAAATACACAGTTATCGTCTTACTAGGTATCATAATCATGCACACAATAATCGGGGTTTACTTGATTCTGGGGTCATGTTAAGCAATCTTCTTACCACGTGTTTCATACAAACAATTCAAATTTCCCGCCAAATAACTGATTTCGCAGTGTCCTAAATGAACTTACTTTATAAAGGCTTAAGCTAATGCAATGACGTCATAGTTCATACTTAGAAATCCCAAAGGGTATTGTTTAAAAGACACAGGTTCATACTTTGTGCTGATCACACTATTCCTCAATAGAATCACTCATGCATCCCATACCATGATCACCTTCAGTACTTATTGATCAACCCTCTCTTTATTTAGTTTCTAAATATGTCTTATACTTCTCATAATATTTGTATATAAATGGTTTCTATTGTAGTCTTGATTTTACGGCACCTATATTAAAGTGCATTCTTTTATGTGTTCCCGGAGTTGTTATTCTTCTGCGCGGATTGAAATACCATGCGATAGTGCCCGGGGATGGGGATACCAATATTAATTTAGAGTACAAGGGAAACCTAGTTTACCAATGAAAAGTGCGGGTACATCGATGGGATAAACGTGCAAAGTATGTGACAAGATGATAGCCTATGCTTAGATGCATGTTAAAACTAAACTTGAAAGATGGGAATTAGGTTGAACCTAATAATTATGTGTAGTTTCCCTCCCCCGGGCCGCATCAATAGAGTAGAACATGTGTATACAACCAAGGGCAAGGGGTATGTCGATCATCTTTCAATAATATCAACAAGATACTTTCGTTGAGTCCGTCAAACCAACAATGCCAACAAGTCAACCTGCTACCAGCAATAGCATCAGTTGTGTGGAACCAATGCACCTATACTCTATTTGGCTAGACGTTACTTAACAGGCGCAGCTTTTACGCACGCGTGATTATCTTCGGTCTTTCAACGCTCGTGTGTGTATACGCAAGCGGCTCGAGTAGGCGCGCGTGTTATGTGCTGCAATTAGTACGCGGTTACGTCACTGTCTCGTGATGGCCACGTAAACTATTATATACTAATAATATTGCAGTGTAAGTGTGGACTTTGTTTACAACATTATACCATCACGGGCACTGTCTATTGCAGATGCAGAATGTTATCTTCTAACTGGGACACCAATACTAATTCTGATCAATCTTGCAAAGTGGATAATGTAAGTTTAAAGTTCACTAACATTTTATAGTTGGTCACGCGTTATGAACTCGCCTCCCAATAGGGTGGTGCCGTTACATTATTTAGTTAAATGCTGTCATATTCCTCAAATATTTTTAAAACCACAAAAGCTATCTTAACAAATTGGTATCATTTTAAAGCCCTAATAACAAGCTATCGGCTTGCAAAATGGCATTGGTATAGCTAATACTGAAAGGGAGATACAGCTGTTTGAAGTTTGGGGACCAGGGGTGGTGCTGGAAGGGGTGCCGCCGGAAGGGGTGCCGCCTGTACAACTCAATGGGGATTGCCCATGCTTAGTTCTTTTTACAATAACTAGTCATTCCCTAATGTTACAAACACCATTCTGGTCCCATTTTAAAGGATATTTAGTAGTCTTTAAGTATGTGATTTAACAGACTTGTCAACTATATGTAACAACTAACTAATTATGGATAAGACTATGATCATCAGCTTTCTTCCTATTCGCTACACAGTCAACATGAATAATCAGCCTCAATTTACCGGATTTATAAAATGACTATAAAAGAACAAGTTTTCAACCTATTAAAAAAAAAGGTATACATTTTTGGAAAGCTTGTAACTAGAGGTATTCAGAAATGTAGTTTAGATTAGGGAAGGGTTCATCCTTAAACAAATATTTCTGAAAATTATAAAAATATAAATAAAATAAAAAATGGAGATATTCACTAGCCGGTATAATTACCATACCGACGTAGTAACTTTGACAATTATATATCATCTAATGGGTAATTTCATGAGGAATTCAAATATGTAAAGTATATAATGATAGGGGTAGGTATAAAATATATGGATCTCAAATAAAAAATAAAAAACTCTGATATGTTTACGAACATTTCCGATCATACCATTTTAGTTCTTGGTCGTACTATAAATTCAATGGCCATATTTGGTTTCCTCATGCAATTTCCCTTTAGAAAATGTATACTTTTACTACCTCAGGGGGTATACAAGCAAATATAAATTTGTAAAGTTAAAATCATGTCGCGAAAGCCAAAATCCGTGGGTAACGCGAAAGGAGGCGAGCTTAAAACACATGACCAGCTGTATTTCTTATTTCGCTATCCAACCCTTTAATAAGTTGTTAATATTACCAGGCCCCTGCCACTCTATTGTTCGAATCACCGAAAGCATCGACGTACATGAATATACAATGAATAATCATATCAATGAATATACGTCATTTGTGAGGTCGAAAATGAAAAGTACCAGACCATAGTGGACACGAACGGCCGTAATCTTTGAATCTCCGTTGATTTCAATGTTATGTCGGAGTGTTTTACTTAATTTCATACTGACACGACCTGAGTGATAATCAAACGGTCCCCGAACGATGCCCTGGCGCTGTTGAAGTCAGAAATATCATCGTTCCCTACAGTCCGAGCATTCCCACATCGAATTTCACCTAGAATATTCGTCACACGAACCTATGTCCGCCATCTTCTGAATATCGAAAAATGCCCTCTGGAGAGTCAAGGGGACAACATTTTTTTCTACGCATGCGTCCGATCGCTTTGGATTTGTCCACTAAAATTTTGGACAAATGCCTAATGAGTATATGTGCTGCATGGCAAGTGACACAACTTCTTGTAATGCGCTAATCAACCGTAGATCTAACCCCCGGGCTCCGGCCAGTTTGGGGTGGAAAAGCCCAATCAGGAAAAGTTCACGGAAAAGATTCAGGCGTTGACGGTTTTTCAATGGTATATCACAGATAAGCAAAGTGGGTATATCCAGTGACAGTTGTATATCCCCTTGGTATATAATATTTATTTTGACTAAAGCAGCCGACAATGCATTGATTGATGATAACATCCAGAAGTGGTTTGATGTGATAATAATGCCGCCATGAGGATCGAGCCGTGTAGGGGCCACGCCGAACTATGATCGAGAGTGACCAATAACGCGCCGCAATGCGGACCACTGGCGCGCGGCGGGCCGGCACATCCAACATGCGCGAATCAGTGGCGTAGGGAGGGGGGGTGGACTTATCAGACAGTAAAAAGTCCGAGTTGTATACCGACGAAAGGCATGATGTACAGTCAATAAAACTATGGTGGTAGTGCCCACATGTTGTTGCGAATATAGGGCCTACACTTACTTGCAACAGAGTGACGTGGAATCCGGGGGCCGACTATACGACCGTAACAGAGCGACAGTAGAATCCGGTGTTTAATTTTTTTTTAAATTGAGTGTATTGTTAATAGTCCCGGTTCTGAGCACTTCTCTAGCCCGCCCGGCCTGTGGGCCTAAATGAGACACCGTGCACTTTGCGCCGTGCATTATGCTATAACCATCTAATGATTGGAAGCGGTAGCAGCATAAAGTATTATGAGAAAATGTGTACATATCTCCTAAGATTAGATTCGGAGTCTACCATCGGACCGGGCTTTCAGTTGACCTACGCATAGGAGCATCGTCGAAGTGAGAATGTCCCCTGTAACCTTTTTCAAGATCTTTGGCACTGAAATTAAAATGTTGGTTCATTATAGAGGGAATCCACTTTACTCATACGTGCCCGTAATCACCCTTCAAAGGTACAAGACTTAATCGCGTCTATCAATAGTTGTCTGATTGCCTTTCCACATATACGGTATTTCGACATGAATATTGCGTCTCCCAATTCGTTTATTAAAGCTAGCTAAATTTGGTACAAGAACTAACTTTCTTGAAATGAAGTTGTACCCACTACCAAAGATTTTCTAGAAATTCATCGGTTGTACAGATTTTAAAAAATGGTAATCATGGTAGATTTAACATTGGTATAAACGGTCTCCTTTCTCATGTTGTACGATTGGCTATGCCTGTTTTGGAAATGTGTTTGCTTTGTGTATATCCAAATAGCTTACAGTTGTATATTAGCCTAGCTATTTTATAACAAGCTATAAAAATGACATCTCTGAATGTATTTTAAACAAAGTGTGCAAAGGAGAAATGGTTGGGCACACTGGTAAAATGGTTTTACAACAAGTGTTGCTATCATTATCAAAGTGAACTCAACTTCAATCACTTATCATCGAGCAATAATATATTGTTTTACGCATTTAAATGTGTTTAGATTATAAAGTTAAATAAATCCAGAGATAAATGATAGATAGAAGAATAGAAAAAAACTATAAAAGCATTGGCGGCCTTTATAAATTATAAAAATTGACATAAAAATGATCCACAATCAAGTTTAATTTGTTTTTTTAAAAAACAAAAAAAATAGAAAACAACAACGAACACACGGAGATTCGAACCCGTGATTGCCGATTGCAAACGATATGGCCAACGTATGCACGCCACAGAGATCGACGAGTGTAATTGTGTCAGTTTTATGATTTAACCATTGATTCTTTTATTTATAACGAACGGATTTTTATCGTGCCATTTTGGACATTTTAAACCATATTTATATGTTACTCTCGCACAAAATGTGTTTGTAATATGATTATACTCCTTATTTTGGAAAGAATGGTAAAAACGTTGACATTTCGAACACAATAAATGGCATCTTGTATACTGTTTATACGGTCGCTCGACTGAACGTTGTGTGACCTGTTGCATTGCATTATTCATGTTACGATCTGTTTATGTATGCTTTTGTTATACTTCTCAATCGCTCATCGCCAACTCTGTACAAGAAACTTCATGCGCTGTCCCAACGCTGTCATTAGAGAACAATAGAAAAGTCCCTTCGACTCTCCAGAGGGCGTTATCTGCGACCTTTGACTGGGTTCACGGGGGTAATCATATTAATGAGCAAATATGCAAATGAGCTAAGTGTCCCCTCCTATTATATATCCTTCTTGATATTACCTGAGATTATACCAAAAGAGATAAGAAGCACGGTACTACAGCTATTCATCGCTGTACACAATGTCCGATGCGGATATTGTTTAGTCAATCGCCAATCGATTATCATCATTCAGTTTAATTTGTAGCACGACCTCATTATTTGAGTAAGCGCGCTATTTGAATCCAGCATTATCTACACGTTGATTACACTTTTTAAATAACCTGAACGCTCTTTAGCATGGAATGGCTGCCGACATACAGAACGTGATAGATTTCTAAAATGAATATACATTTATATCGCTATATTTTTGGCATTTCAGAAGAGATATGACAACTAAAACCTATTGGGTACATTCTTGGGCATATACACAAGGTATTATGATAACAAGGTTCATGGTAATGTGTTTATATTTAACATGAATTGAGAAACAAAATTCCTACAAGTTTTGGTTCTGTCGTAAAAAAAATCACCGACATTAACATTTTGCAATAGTATAATGTTATGGTAATGTACCACTAGTTTTTAAAAAAAAAGTTGATCTGAGGACCCATGAATCACCAAATGGGACGCCCTTAGAGGCGGAGACTGTTAACACCTTCCACGCGGCAGGCGGCTGCAGACGACATTCCAAAATGTAACAACATGTTTCAAAAATGTAAAATGTATTGAATTTAATTACCATATTTGAAATCACAATGAGAAATGCATTGAAATAAGTACAAACATGCCTACTCTCTTAAATCAAAAGATTGACAAGTCAATCTTAAAGATTGTGCTTAGGGAAAGATCTTAAAAGATTGAAAATGTTCAATCTAATAGAGTGAATTTTCAATCCGATATATTGAAATTTCACTCTATTAGATTGAATATTTTCAATCTTTTAAGATCTTTCCCTAAGCACAATCTTTAAAATTGACTTGTCAATCTTTTGATTTAAGAGAGTAGCAGTGGTTCAGTAATCCTTGAGATAGACTTTGAAAATTACGAAAAGGATTCTGAAAAATCTGTTTTGTAATGGTAAAACTAATAGCCGCGTGGAAAGTGTTTAAGTATTTAATTGTATTTGTTAAAACACATTCCACGCGACAGTCGTCTGAAGACGACACTTCCAAAATGTCACAAAATGTTTCATAAATGTCGAAATTATTGGATGTCATCACCATTATTTGGAATCACCATGAGAAATGTATTAAAACAAGTACAAACATGTCTAGTATTGGTTCAATAATCCTTGAAATATGCTTTGTAATTTGGGGAAGGTTTCTGTATAATAATGGTAAAAGTAATAGCCGCGTGGAAAGTGCTAAGTATAAAAAAAAGTGGCTACCACTCTCGCTGTTTAGTGCTCCTTAGAGCTACAAATGATTGTATAACACAGTTTTAAATAGTTATGAGATAATCTCGTGATAAGCACTACTATCATTCGACACTATACTTGCTTTACACACCAAGTGATTCATGTGTTTTCCATGATTTATCTTATCGAAATTTGCTCAATCATCACTGTATTTGACATTACTCTTTTTTGTCTGTTAACAGGAATTCATGTTCAATTTTAGTATCATGAAATACGAGGGGGTATCAAAAAGTTTTAGAAATCACCCAGAAGTGAAGGAGCCAGAAACTTCATTTTGGTATGTGAGCCTTCAGATATCTTTATAAAGTCCCTGTGCAAAGTCCACATTTCTCCCACTATTTATTACCTGTCCATTGTATAGTAGAGCAGTGGCGTAGCTCAGGAAGGGGGGGGGGGGGGGGCAGGGGGGGGGGGGCAAACCCCCCCCCCCCCCCCACACTTACGTGAAAATCACGAGTTGGGGACTTGGAAAAAAATTGGGGCAACCTTTTACGAAAATTTCAGAAATCTTGCCCCCCCCTGAAAAAATCCCAGCTACGCCACTGGAGTAGAGATCCTCAGATTGACTGCTATTGATTGATTCTCAGATTGCCTCAGATTGTGTTATTCCCAAATAACTTTTCAAATACCCCCTCTTATATAATAAGTACCAGTTTTAAATGTTTGTACCTAGTATTTGTCAAAGACACCTCGCAAAATTACCTGCCGAGCGCCGAGGCATTAATTTGGGACTGATACATTGTTTGTATTATCATTGTATTACCCTGGTAGGTAAGAATATGTTGTAAACTCATAGAATGTTCTTGGAATAAGCACCATTTTTACCGAAGAAAGGTTTGCATTAAAT
>JAYJML010000402.1:0-36842 GCA_035610835.1 Ophiura sarsii
ACGGAAAATTACCTATAAAATAAATACATGTTTTTCGGGGGTTCACTTAGGGATAGTTAAACTTAATGGTTGTCCTGATCTGGTTCTGCCTATATCACAGGGCATATTTATTGTTATAACTTCCTGCTGAGCAAGCCGGTTTCCGGAAAGGCCGTGGCACAAGAGATCAGATAGCCAATGTACGTCACATAATGGAAAAATGTTTTGAATTCCAGAGGGAGCTCTTCATGTGCTTCATAGACTACGCTAAGGCCTTTGATTGTGTGAGATATTCCGCATTGTGGACAGCACTGCAAGAAATGGGAATCCCTTACCACCTCGTCCACCTAATTCGCAATCTGTATGATGGTCAAGCTGCATGTGTGCGCACTGAGAAAGGAAACAGTGACTGGTTTGCTCTAGGTCAGGGAGTCCGTCAAGGGTGCATACTTTCACCAGCACTCTTCAACCTTTATGCAGAGTCTATAATGAGACGTGCATTGGATGATTGGCCAGGGGGGGCTGTCAGTAGGTGGATACCAAATACACAATCTACGTTATGCCGATGACACCACCCTGTTTGCAACAAATATGGAAGAGATGGCGGAACTCCTGAAGAAAGTCAAGGTGGAGAGTGAGCAGCTTGGCCTACGTCTAAATGTCAGCAAGACCAAGATCATGTCCATAGGCACAGATGGTGTTGGAGAGCCTCTCATAATTGATGGTAATGAGGTGGAATCGGTCTCGAAATTCAACTTCCTTGGATCCCTGATCACCAAAGAGGGTGGTTGCAGCCAAGAGATTAGACACCGTTTAGCAATGGCTAGATCAGCAATGATCAACCTAAGCAAGATCTGGGCTGACAGAGGAATAACCAGAGCAACAAAAACCAGGCTTGTCCAAGCCCTTGTATTTCCAATTGCCATGTATGCTTGTGAGACGTGGACCCTAACCAAAGCTGACAAAAACAGAATAGCTGCATACATAGATTCCTGTCATTTGATTGGTTGAAAGTGAGGGGATAATTAAGCTATGCCTTCAATTTAAATATGACGTCATTAAAAACAAGTATGCCCGGGCATTGTTTTTGTTTATGACGTCACACCCCATGGTTCACGAGTCAAGCGATTCGCATTCCGCGACCCGTTTGAAACATCCAAATCGCTCCGATTGACGAAACATAATAATACGGCGAACAATTTCGTTTTGAACACTCTGTATTTACGCTGGCGGTGATTGACAACTGACCTTTGACATTTCTGGATTCGTCGGCTGCGAGAAATGTGTTTACAATTTTCCATGATCAGTTTCGCATTGTTGTACCGTTTTAAGATAACTAAAAACAAACAGCTCTGGTTGCCTTTGTTAATGAAGAAGGTGTCAAAGATATGATGGATTCCGCTATAGCCTTAATGCAATTTGTCAAGTGAAATCCTGTTAGAATTGCTACGGTAAGAATATTATACAGTAACAATAACAGTGACAAACCTTCCAAATTCGGAAATCTATATTTTTGTTCGATTCTACTTAAGGCAACAGAACGGTGAAAGTTTGGTCTCGTGTACCTTCATTTCATGGAACTTTGGTTGGCCTAAGGTGAATAAGTTGAAAGAAAATATTATTTTAGTCAATTAAATGACAACAATGTATATATTTGGTATATATAATATTGACTGCTTTCATTTATGTCATGTTCAAATGATAAGCCCAAGGTGACCTCGAAACCAGACTATGCCCCGAGGCGTTAGCCGAGGGGAATAGTCTGGTAGTCAATATTAGTATAATATGAAATCAGTCAGCTTTACAGTTCATAGTCTGTCAAAGAGATATCTGGCATTTAGAATGGTTATAATTGACCGATAGCTACGTTTTGTCTCTAGTATTAGACACATAAATAGCACTTAGACGATATATAGCTGTTTTTCATCCGTTTCTGTCACACTAAATGGAAGTTTGGTTTTAACTGCATCTCCAAAAAAGTACGATCATTACTCAGATTAATTTACAATGAATTTGTTACTGAAAATCCAAGTTTCGATCGTGTAATATTCATGTAAGACTGGCTTATATATAACAAAGCTATGAGGTAGGAGGCAGAACTTATTGAATGACCTTCGTATAATACATGATAATGTCCACGAGATAAATATTGACTCACGCATATAACAATGTTATTGTTTTTCTCCAGAAAAATATATATTTATTAACCCTTTCTCTTTCTTTACATAAAACTGTGTACATAACTACCTACATTTTACTTGATACCATAATAATGCATATTTATTCTATATAATATTATAAGTTTTCCGTTCATTTTGAAACATTAGTATACACATTGGTCATAGCGGCTTACAAATAAATCCTAAATATTATTAACGCGCATGTGTCAACTACAATTTCGTTTTAGGAACATTCACCTACGTCTTTATAGTGATATTCGCTTTATTCTGATCATAATTCACTTTAACCGTTTTATCACTGTTATTTGTCACAGTAGTTTGATTTGGTCTAGCGAATGATCTAGCGAACCATTCAGTCGACAAATGTTAACAGCAAATAGGTCTTATGTCAAACAGGTAATATTTTTCTTGAAAAAAATGACCCATTTTTAAATACCTCATCTTTCACTTAAAAAGGGGGTGGTTGATATACCAAATTGCTGATTTTGCTATTAAATCATGTTTGCCGCACGTACATGACATGTACCCACTTTCTAAGTCTGATTTGTATAATTGATATCACTGATAATGAATGATGAAACATAATGCTCAAAAAGATGCAATATACTGCAAGATCAAAATGAGTAAAAGAGAACTCTTAATAATTACAAGGATTCAAATTTACCTGTTGTTGAATTTGGTTTCTTAATAAATTAACTTGATTGAAATTAGACCAACTTGATTTTGGAAGCAGAGTAGCAGACGTATTGGTGCAAATACGACTAAATGTAATGATACATGACGATGTATAGTGCTCAATCAACCAACTTTATTTGCAATATGTTTAATGTGAATAAAGCATAGGATAAAGTGAAAAATGTAAGTCTAAATTGAAGTTGAGAAATGCATGATACAAATTTGTAGTATGTTTTGACTAATTTGTATACAATTTCTTTTGTTAAATGAAACGGGAAAACCTATATGTACTACAAGTATGTTGTTATCTGCTGACAGTGTTGTGACTAAGTTACTAACGCACCATCAAGTCAAATCACTAACAGTGGTGATTCGAGTCAAGTCAAGTCAAGTCAAGTCAATGACGGTGGTGATTCATGTCAAGTCAAATCACTAACAGAGGTGATTCGAGTCAGGTCAATGACGGAGGTAACTTGAGTCAAGTCAATTTACTAACAGAGGTGACTCGAATCAAGGAAAGTCACTAAACAAAGGTAGATCGAGTCTATCACTTGTTGGCTCAATTGAATGATTATTCGCTTCATGTACTGATCAACATGATTAAAGTATCCAGCAAATCTTTCTCAGGTCACTTCTTATAAATAACTAAGTCATAATGATATTGTGTGTGTCAGTTAATTTTTGTTTAGACTTAACTTAATCAAGCAGGTTTGGCATCAAACTAAAAGTCCAGGCAACTAAAATATTTTAGAAAAGTGACTCGTGTCAAGTCATGTCTTTTGGATAGGTGTCTTGTCTCGAGTCAAATCGTTGATTTTTGTTTTAATCCATGTTCACAGTGATTCGAGTCAAGTCAATTCAACAAAAATAGTTACAAGTCAACAAGTCGTCACAAACTGTCGGCTTATTATTTAATATATACCTAAACAAATCGATTGCTGCATAAAACAGAACAGATTCAATAAAATACCAAACCCCTTCACACACTTTTTTAATTTTTCAACACGTGGACCCAGCTACGGGTACATTAATGCTTACCGGTAGTGCGATTGGGTAATATGCATGCGCAAGGTTGGGTAGTCGACCGTATTGTTCCGATGGATCAATACGCCACACACACGCTAAACTGTAATACTCTCCCCCGTGTTGAAAAGTCAAATGTGAAAATGAATGTTTGATTGTCAATATTTAACCGATCCTAACGTGCAATATCTCATATTAAAGAAGATAAATTTCTCAACAACTTTGTAATTTAATATGTTTAGGTAGATTTATATTGTTTAGAGTTAAAAGCCCATTTATTGCCTGTATAGTTACATTTTGATAACTGTATGTACTTAGTGCGGGGGTAAGCATGACCAGATACTCGAAGCGCATAATCCAGTTTAAAATAATTATTAATATTTGTCAATATTCATCACACTGTCCACTTGGATTCTGTTCCAGTATTATTCCTCTAATCCGACTAAATATTTAAGTGCATAATTGCAGATGTCTACCTGCAAGTTGTTTTAGTCGGAATTTTACATTTATTTCGCATGTTCAGTTACTTTATAGAAGATCAAGTGGAGATATAACAAATCCTTTTGTAAACTAATAATTGGATTTCATACTGATTTTTTTACATGAGTGTGCTCTAATTATTATTCGTTATACTTTACTGGATTCATCTGTCAACAGTGTAATTACCAATTGATTTATATAGGTGTTTCCTTAAAATCCACTTGCAGATTGTAGCTCTGTGTCCCCTTGAAGATTCCTGTCTCTTTCCACTCTTTGTTACCTTTACGCAGCTTTGCTTCAAATGGGACATCAGTTGTCCCCTGCTGGATATTGACCTGAGCACGAAGACGTGTACGGGCTTTAACCGTTGATGGGAGGTTTAAATTCCACTCATCTGACTGCGAGTTTTCCTGTCCTCTGTGTTCACCAATGTTGAATGTATTGGAAACTCCAATCTTGATCTTGCCCTCACCGAGTACTGGCACGCCTGTTGTAAATTGTGTATCCGCACTCACGGCCGTGGAATTTTTCCATTCCCATTGGTAGGTTCGGGTAGTAGATACGCTTCGTTTGGTGCTCCAGGAAGCTTGCTGATCTATGCTGCTGTCGTTGGATTCACTGAGGTTGACGAGGGCAACCGGCGTGACATTAAATAGCCCCTTATTTATGTCAAAGGTCATACCGATCACTTCAGTTGCATAACTGTGCTGAAATTAGAAGACAAGAATAAATTGTCAGATATGTGTATGTTACTACATAACCGGTCAACCGGATGTAGAAATCACTTTTACCACTATTGTGTGCTCAAAACTCGATATCACTCTAAACTGTAGTAGTAAATGTAACACTTTATTGAACAGACGACAGAGCTGTTTTTGAGCGCAAAATAAAGGTAACTTTGGTGGTACATTTTGAATATGAGACCTATCCACTACGTTATAAATATATTTCGAAAATCGAGTATGATAACATTTGTATGACAAGATTAAGAATTGATCGTAATTACTATAAGCAAAACGTGTGTCTATAGTTTAATAAGGTCCACATTGGTAAGAAATACGTAGATGTTCAGCATACAACGGTAACCCCAGCTGCGCTCGTTTAGAACGCGCAAACGCCACGCAAAACAATAACCATTGGAATTGGATTGAGCAGCTGGTTTGAATTGACAGAATCCAGGTACTGAAGCCCGACAAAACGTACCTCTTTAACTGGTCGCAGAGACGATATCTCATTAGGTGAGCCTTTCCAAGTACCTGGATCATGGTAGAATCCTTCCGTAACAACGTATTGCCGGCCTGTGAAGTTTGAATCTACGTATAAAATCCACCTACCAAAAATAAAGATATGCGAATGGATTAACGTTGTAAGAAACAAAAATACAACTTTATTAAAAAGACCAAGATATCGTTGTATACGCTTCACGCAATGTACGCAATACGTTGCTTTAATGTTGTTGTTCAGAGACATTTTTTTTTAAACTTGTTCTATTCCTACGAGTGTTATTCAATAAGTTCTACCTCCTACCTCATAACTTTGCTATTATATAAGCCAGTCTTATGCAATATTACACACTCGGAGCATGGAATCCCATCTCCGAATTCATAATAAATCGGTCTGAGTGGTGGTTGTACTTTTCCAGAAATGCAGTGAACACCAAACGTCCTTTTAGTGCGACGGAAACGGCTAAAAGACAGCCACATGTATCCTAAGTGATATTCATATGGCCAATTCTAATAGACGAAACGTCCCTATCGGTTAATTAAAACCGTTCTATATTACAAATATATCTTAAACAGACTATAAACAATATAATACACCTATCAGTTGTAAGACGCACTATACGACCCCCGGGAGAGGTGCGTCGTGAGTGCGTCGTTTACCAATAATTTTTGACGGAGGGTACGTCAGTGGCAGCCTTTGGTCCGTCAAAAAAATGACGGGGGGGTGCGTCAAAGTCCGTCACTTTACATGGGTGCGTCACAGTGTACATCTGTTTACAAACAACAAAATACGACCTTTAAATATACGCTATAGGCCTACTACACCACATAACTCCTTGGTACCGCCAACCAGGCTCTACTTTAATACCGCCAACATCACTCAATTGCAATACAAGAGTTTGGCAAACGAAAAAAACAAGGAACCGCGACAGTAGACCGAGAACCTTTCATTTTTAGAGTAGTGTCACGTATAAGATAGGGGATCAGCATTGCGCTCTACCGCACAAGCGCACAACAAACACAGTGGTAGTAAAATATTTTATGAATTTTAGACCAGTCAGACATTATTGCGCATATAAAAGTTCTCCTCTTGGTTCCGTCCATCCCGGTCCCGGTCCGGGTCTATATAATTATTCGAGGGCCAGGGTTGACAACATCGAATAAGGGCAGATCCCCCGTGAATCAAAAGTAGTTTCATTTTCAGTAGTCATCGTGTTTTATCCAGTTTAGTCAACGATATCTGACGACGGGGTGCGTCGTCATGGTCCGTCAGAATCCACCAATGGTGCGTCCAAAAATTGACTGAGGGTGCGTATTTGGATGGCAATAGTCCGTCGTTTTTTTTGACACAGGGTGCGTCCTGGTACATGAGAAGTTGACGGATATATTTCAAGTCTCTTAAAAACCCTTTGCATGCGGCAGGCTGTTGTGGCAGCCCATCCATCGCATCATATATAACGTCAGGCTGCTGTGGCAGCCAATTCATATATTCAATTTAGCCCTGTTATAACATGCTAATTATTTAGACACTATTTGCATTTACTACTAACATTTGGTATGGTTAGAAAGAGGAGTGTTTCATCTTTATGAATTTGTGAAAATAAGGTACATGTTATATTTGAAATTTTAGAGATATCTTGAGTTTAAAAAACCTTGAACAGAAAACAGAAATTTATAATTTGTGTGTGTGGGAATACTCTATTGTTATGTTATTGATTTCTAAGTAGTGTACCTGAGTACATGCTCTTATTGAATAGGTACTTGGCAGTGTATTTCACCATGACTGTATGAATACAATAGCACCTACTTCACCCCTACTGGTCATAGGGGTTGTGTGTGTAAGTCTTCAAAAATGGTCAACAATATTTTATATTGGTGTAATTTTTATTTAATTTTAACAATTTGATATCTTATTCATATATTATTTTGTAGGGTTATTGAGAAGAATAGATTCCCTACAACTTTGGTGAACAACATTTTCAGATAACCGGAAATACCAATTTAGTGAGTTATAGTATGACTATACTTTGGCCATGTCAACAAATATTGGGATCTAGAAATATACCCAGTGGGTGAGGGGTTGCAATGGATTTTGATACCCCAGCATGGAAAGGGAGAGACAATTTTCTATCACTGACTACCTGATTGAGCTATTCTAAATGTAGTTTATAAGGCTAACGAAAACTCATAAAGTGACCGCCATATTAAGATGTAACACTCGAGGCATCACTGTAGCGTAACAACGTCAACTTGACTTAATATCAGTATTCCAGTTTGCTAAAGACATAGCATTAATTTCGAGTTGATATTATACTATTTTGGAGACTACAAATGTTATCATTGCCTACGATCTGATTTATATAATACAGTATTATATTCAGAAAACATCCATAGTTGTCTATGTTTAGTATATAAATCGGACTGATTATATCTAATCATGTAATACGGGGAGAAAACGAAAATAACATGTATTTATCTTTAGGGTAATTCTCCGTGTCCGTTGTGTAAAACCTCTCTCTGGCTTTCCTCGTATCATATCAAAAGTAAACTAGATATCAATTATCATTTACTATAAATGTCAAGCTATGATTCAGAGCTATAATCGTGACAAATGTCGTTAGGCTGACAGTTATATTAGCCATGTTATGAGTTAGGAGGTAGAACTTATTGAATGACTCTCGTAGTTTAAAGGAATTGTTTTATCATTCCGAAACGTCAGTCCCCATGTTATTGTGTTGTTTCTTTTGCCTTTTAAATGTCCCATCCTTGGATGTTGTCATTACACACCTTTTTAAGTCATTTCCGCATATATAATATTTAGGTTTTTAAAATCAAAAGATGTTTGTCCGTCATCTTAAAACGGTACATCAATGCGAAACTGATCATGGAAATCAGACGACCACAAAATGGAATTCCCGGTAACAAAAAAGAAGTGAAACGTTAAAGGTCACCGTGCCAAACACACAGGGTGTACACACAGGGTGTTCAAAAATCGTCGTCGCCGTAAGTTTGTTCTTCCGTCAGATCGGGCCGGACGATTCCAGCGATTCAAACCGGGTTACAGACACGGATCGCTTGATTTATCAATTTTGGGGTGTGATGCCATCATAAATGACTATGCCCCGGGCATAGTCGCGACTATACCCAGGGCATAGTTGTTTTCATGGCGTCATATTAAAATTGAAGGCATAGCTTGATTATCCCCTCACTTTTAACCAATCAAATGACAGGAATCTATATGCGGTATATAATATAGCATATTATAGTATAGTATAGTATAGTATAGTATAGTATAGTATAGTATAGTATAGTATAGTATAGTATAGTATAGTATAGTATAGTATAGTATAGTATAGTATAGTAGTATAGTATAGTATAGTATAGTATAGTATAGTATAGTATATTATAGTATAGTATAGTATAGTATAGTATAGTATAGTATAGTATAGTATAGTATAGTATAGTATAGTATAGTATAGTATAGTATAGTATAGTATAGTATAGTATAGTATAGTATAGTCCATTCCATGATTCCATCAATGTAAATTCATGATTTTTAAAACTTGGAAATAGATACCAACGGGCGAATCCATCTCATCCTAGTCCAGCCCTGTCTGCTTTGGAAATTGAAGACTTTTGTTTAGGCAACCTGATAGCTAGAAAGTTGAAGTGGAAGTTTATTGATCCAATTGATTTCTAGAAAATGTATGTTTGGTCAGGGTGTTAAGGAGTTCTTATGAGCGCAGATAATTGGTGCCTATTGTCAATATTGTATCCAAAGGCCAACAACATTGTTACGTTACCCTTCCAATCTTAAACATTACCCATTGAGTTGGTCGATTTAGTTTTCAAACTCATCTATTTTAAACTTGAATAGAGGTCAATATGCAAGCTGTTAAAGAGGGAGGGGTGCGTGGGGCGTACACACTGTTTTGTTGTTGTTTTTTACTCAATTCAAGGGTAAATACTTTTGTCCAAGTAACAGTCAGCAAAAACTATTACCCATGGATCAGATACAAACATGTAAAAATGTACTAAATGTAAATGTTTGAAGCATATCGAATCTAGAATAAAAACAATAGGGCAGAGTTATGTTTTAGGGGGAAATACTAGTGGTTCATGTTGAACAAAATTATTGAAAATAGTCCCGATATTTGTTGTTAATTTTGTACTTGTGCTTTTAAAAAAAATTAAACAAAATCCCGACCCAAGATTTTGCAAAAAAAGTTCAGTCTTTTTGAAAGGGTATAACACAGTGTTTGTTTTGACTAGGCCTTATATACGAGGGTCATTCAATAAGTTCTACCTCCTACCTCATAACTTTGCTATTATACAAGCCAGTCGTATGAAATATTGCACAATTGTAGCCTTGAATCTCAACTACAAGATCATAGTAAATTGGTTTGAATACTCATTGGACTTTTCTGGATATGCAGTAATATCCAAACTTCCATTTTTGTGCGACGGAAATGGGTAAAAAACACCCAAATGTATCCTAAGTGCTATTCATTTGGCCCATGTTAAGAGTCAAAATGTACCTATCGGTCAATTACAATCGTTCTAAGTTACAAATATCTCTTGAACAGACTTATAACAATACAAGTGACGGATTTCTTTGCGGAAAATGCCCTCTAATTAGCCAGAACCAGACCAGGACAGCCATCAATTGTAACCCTACCCTAGAGAACCGCTGCAAAAGTCATATTTGCTTTTCATAGGAACTAAGAGATTTTCATTATACAGGACTAAATGGATACATTTCAAGTCTCTCGAAGATATATTTTTGACTGACTACCTGATTAACTATTCTAAATGTTGCATATAAGGAAAACTGATAAAGTTACTATCATGTTAAGATTTAACATTCGAGGCATCACTGTGGCTTGACTTGTAACAACGAACATTTGACTGAATAGCAGTTTTCCAGTATGCTAAAGGCTTAGCAATACATTTGAGTCGATACTCGATATTACACTATTTGCAAGCTACAAAGGTTAATATTGCCTACAATCTGATTTATACATGATAATATAGCATTATATTCAGAAATCATCCATTGTTTTCTATTTTCAGTATTTAAATCGAGCGGTTATACCTAATCATACAATACGGAGAGAAAACTAAAAAAACATGTTTTATCTTTGGGGTAATTTTCCGTGTCCGTTGTCCAAAATCTCTCTCTCTGGCTTTGATTGCATCATGACAAAAGTAAAATAGGTATCAATTAGCATTTATTATAAATGTGTAGCTATGATTCAGAGCTATAATCATGACAAATGTCATAAGGCTGACATTCGTATTAGCGATGTTATGAGTGAGGAGGTAGAACTTATTGAATGACCCTCGTATGTTATGGGAAGTTGTTTGAATGAACGGCTGATTGTCTGGCTAGTTTGATCAATGACTTAAACACATTTGACGTGCCGTATTCTGAAAATCATAGCCACTTACTGACGCGTATCTCATAGAAATAACCAATTTTTACAATAGGAATTATATGAATTTTCAAGGCAAAATTAATTTTCTCTCATGAGCTTCAAAATAACCCCAATTTCGAACTCGTCCAAGTTTTCGGCGATTTGTACACGTTCACACAATTTGGCACCCATTAGTAAACTAATGAAGACGAAATCGCACATACAATATCAGGATGAGTGCATCTATAGGGGGACCAAATAGCCTGACGCTACACAACTCAGTGGGAGATTGTGTATAGACGAGTCCCCAATTGTACGCAATGGGTTGTCATACTCTACTACGATCGAACTCTTTCCGCTCACACACATGAATAGTAAACGACGGCACAGCAAAATGACGCCCCCTGATTGGAAAAACGGTGATCAACGTTTGCGCTCAGCGACAGAGCGTTATGGAGTATATAATAAACAATTACGGTGATATACGGGTGGGTACACGAACTAGAATCGCCGCCATTTTCTTTGATGTGACGATATCGGATAGGTAATAAATATCTCTATCGCGGGAAACATTATCCATCATAATTCTCCAAATAACCAGTCACTCGAACTCAGCCGAGGTAAATACTGTACCGATATCGTGTCCAAAAATCTTACTCATTCAAGCTGTATTTTTCGAGATATTTGAAATAGAGCACTTTATTCAAAAGATAGTCTAACCATGAATTATTATCGATATCCATGAACTAATGTTTACATATGCTCCTGACCTTTAGCACTTTATTCAAAAGATATATAAACATTGTCGATATTCATAAACTAATGTTAATAAAATGCTCCTGATCTTTTATCATTTGAGCTGTTGGCTATTTTTTTCGGGAAAGGGTATACTTTGAATTTTTACCATTATATATCGTCGCTGTTCTGACATAACGACACATCACTTTACTTAATTCTGTTGTGATGTGTCGTTATGTCAGAACAGCGACGATATCAATCCATGGAATACTTACGATCCACTCTTCACTTTGATTGAGGACACTTGGTCGTTGAATGTATAGTAAGTAAGATCGTTTATTGCATAGGTGAAGTTCAAAACCCGTCCATGATGGTTGACTTTTTGGTAGAGGTTTATCGATGGTGTCTCTCCTACATGTATCTCCTGTAACAGATATATCCACGAGAGAGGCATTTGTTAGTGAATTAGAACCTGGAACCAGGATAGCGAAGTTGTGAGAAAAGTCACACTACATTTCATTTGATTTTATCATTGAATCAATGAAACTGAAAGGTTGTATAATGCCCTAATTTGTATTGGTCGCTAGTTGGTACTAAGTCCATCCTTGTACCCGCTTATTTATAATACATCGATAGAAAACCCTTTTCTCCATATCTATGGGCGACTATTTAGGTAAAAAAGGTCTCAAAGACTAAGAAAGGTCTCAACAACAACAACAAATATTAATTATTAATTGATTGATAGAGGGGTCAAATACAGATAAAGGTCTCAAATGTTGATAAAGGAGTCAAATACAGATAAAGGTTTTTTAAATGTTGGCAAAGGAGACAAATACAGAAAAAAAATCTCACATGTTGATAAAGGGGTAGGCTATACAGATAATATATCATATGTTGATGAAGAGACCGTGAAATACCGGTAAAGTCTCAAAACGGTCTTAAAATCTTAAAAAGACGTAAAAAATACGGTATGATCTCAAATACAGAGAAATGTGTCAAAATAAGAAAAGGTCAACAAACACGACAGGGTGTCAAAACACGATAAAGGTCAAACACCACACGATAAGGTGTCAAAGCACGCCATTGAGACCCATGTTGACCCTTTGTGGACTTGGTGGCGCTATTCTCGTTATCAAACCCAACCAATAGTGCAACATTACTTAGATTTGAATACACAACGTCTATTTGGTATGACAAATACAGCATTATGGAATATGAAACTAAAATATAACCTGTGGGCTATGAAAGTACCAAAAGCCGCACGATCACACACATCATTCTACGTGTGATGAATTATATTGCCTAGCTTTCAGGTGATAAATGGTCCCTACACTTTTATATAGAGAGGGATAATAATATGTAAAAGTGTTTTGATTAAATTCTATAAAGGTTATAAACCTTCCTATATCGCGCCAATTCTAACCTGGCCTGGAAGTGGTAAAGAGCCGATGGATGATTTCCAGTACTCGTTGAGTCACATACAACGTTTATGATTTGGCAAAATGATCCAAATCTATAACGCTAGGTAAACTCGATATTACTTGTAGCCTAAAACTTGTATGACTTTATTTCACAATTATATGTGGCAACATTATGCAAATCTATAATGATAGATAAACTCGACATTACTTTATTACTGCTATCCCGATTTCGCTTGAAGATAACTAACATTCGCATCTTCCAATAAAACATAGACATTACTATGTTTCCACGAATACCAGCGTGTAAATTAAAACGGCAAGTGATGCAACATGTCAAACCCATTTTATCGTGCATAAATTATGCACTTTAGGTATTATATATGACGTATATCAAATAATAGTCTAAATTTGAATTATTTCAATAGAGCTGTGTGTTCACTTCGATATCAGGAAAACCGATAAAGCTTGACCGCTTCCATTTGTTTTTTGATACTCAAATTGGAAAAATATTTGTTAAAAGAAAAATCACTTAAATTGCATACATTAGAAAATCAGTAAATGTTGACGCATGCTAAATACTGCAGACTTCGCTCAAGTAAACTAAAAGCGATCTCATAACAAAAACTCCTGGTGTACTCTTTTTTAATATCTCTTTTGAATGCCCTCCTCTTTGATTATATGGAAAGCTTACTTTTTTTAAAAGTTCGATTTTCTACCTCTTGAGACTCCCTGATCTGAGCATGCCCTTTAATCCTCTTTTAACATCCACATTTGAATAGCTGTTTCCCACGGTACAATACCCTTGTCTCGTGTCAATATAAGTCACTCATAGCGCAATGATATTCCGTTACGTGTTTATATACATGTGTGGGGCGTTCCACTTTCGGTTTATATTTCCAAAGAATCTTGCTATATCAGTGTTTAAATCAACACTTTCCACGCGACTATTTATTTTACCAAAATACAAAACAAATTTTTCAGAAACCTTTCCCAACTGTCAATGTCTATCTGAAAGATCATTGTTACAATACTAGTCATGTTTGTAATCGGTGATTCCAACTATGGTAATTAATTCATAATTCTGACATTTTGGAAACAGTTTGTGACGTAAAAAGCGTTTGCACTCACCATTGGAATTCTGTGTAACGATGAAAGGTCATTCTTTAATCCACTCCATTTGTCTGGCTGAGCATAATTCCCTTCTTCCAAGATATATTGCAGACCTTCGAAATTTGCAGCTGTATATCCCACCCATCTATGTAATAGGAGACAAGTATAAGTCAAAGAATAATATTGTCAAAAATTGTATAGAGGTTTGGATTAGCAGCAATCTTGTGGGAAATACTAAACGGTGTTTTTAAACTTAAACTTAAAAGTTCTTCGTAAAGAAGATACACCTGATTCATGGTATTATAAAGTTATGCTATGAGCTGGACGTCATGCACCAACTGTATTGAATGTAGAATAGGCCGGGTGCGAATGTCTATTGCTGACTAATTCGTCCGTATAACCTCTATTGCGAGTTGTTGCCTAATAATAGTTTGAGAGGAGGAGACATGGATGACAGAGCAATAGGATGAGGCGGGAGAGAGATTATGTCAAAACAATCTGAACAGTGTAAACACAGACATGTATAATTATAAAGTATGCTTGACCTCAGTTCCATGATAATTACTTTGCTTGAATATGTTCTTGTATTCTAACGGAATAAACAGCTTGTGTTAAATGATAGTTTATTATCCATGAAGCCACGCGCAAATGGACCACAAACATGACAATGGGGAATCACACACGGCCTATTATACATTCAATTGAATGGGTGCTAGACGTCCAATTCATTGTATAAACTGTGGTACCAAATTGGTCCTACATACCATTAAACAGGTGCGTCTTATTTCGGAAAATCGGTAGCACAATTATAATTCCAGAAAAGAAAAGCTAATCCAAAACACATATGTGTTGGGTGTATACAAAGAATGAATGCGATGGGGTACTTAGATTGTTGAATATAGAGCGTAATGCAATAAACAAATGGTAACGGTATAACATTGGATTGGGCAGCAATCATGGAGGTATAGGCCATGGTCATGATGGTCACGTATTCGGAATGATAATTATTTTTCCGCTCCATGTCATGCATGTGATCTGAACTGATAAAATCGTATTGTTCGGTAGAGTCTATCTTAGAGTTGAAATGAGGACATAGTGAGGTTGCACACTCTCTATAAAAGGGAAACTTCAAAACGAATCTTTTTTCAATCATTTGACGGATATTAAATAAAATAAGCGTAGAGACAGTATAATTTAAATGTACGTAGCTATATTTCATGTACTTACACCCCACCAATCACTTTGATAGACGATATCCTATCATTGAATCCAACTTTTTTCAACTCTTTAACATCCTCGGTGAGTTCCCTAAAGGCTCCTTTGAAATTGACGTCTTCAAAAACTATTATCTGTGAAAATAGTAATAATATTATTAAAAATCCAAATCAAGACAAGGTGAATTAAAAAGGTTGGTCCATTTTTGCAGTCATTTTTTTATTGTATACATGTTTTATTTTAATAAAGCAGTGGATGTTTGCGGATAATGATTAAACACATTTTCAATTAGGAACGAAGCTACTACTAGAACTATATGATTCGGAATAACAGTGGGATAAGTGTTAACGAAGCGTCCTTGCGAATATATATATATATAGTAGGGTTTTCTACTGAAACCCTGATGAGAGGAAATGGCATCCATCTCTTACTCGCTAAAAGAACTAACTGTTATGAGGAATCGAACCGCCAGCCTCTCGATCACCGGACGATCGCTCTAACCACTGAGCTACAACAGCTTTCGTGGTTTTGCAATCAATTTCTAAACCCATACAGAGTTCGGCGCGTAGTGCCACTACACGCAAGCGGATCTCCATATATAAATACTGTGATGCTATTAAACTGCACGATGTAAATATAGACATGCGTATAGTCGAAACGCCGCTTAGCCGAATAACCGTTAAAAGGTCAATTATTACCGAAACGAACTTCGCAATTGTGATTGTGAACCACGCACTTTCGGTACTAAAACCGAGTTAAACTCCCGCGGAATCTGAACTATTATTTTCAAGAGTGATCTTGAGGTCAAATGTAAATCTTTTTGGGAGATTAATGTCTTGAAATAGTCCTAATCATAGAATCTGTCTTACTAACTTATTAAAACCAGTGTCGGACATTTACAAGCAGGGTATGTCACATGGGAAGTTTGCAATTTTGTCGATATCAAAAGCGAAATGTTGCAAAAGTAGCGTTACATTGATCTGACAAACAGCTGTCTTAAACAGCGAAATTACAAAATTGTCAGATATTCAGATAAATGAGGGTTTTAAGTCATTATTATTTCCTAAATCGATTTTACGACGTGACCATTTTTAAGTAGATAAAAACATTTTGTAAGAGAGAGTACAATTTGGAACCATTGTCATTTTGTCCATTGTCCATTAATATAAGATCGCATTATATTTTGATGTTTGTGTGGATTGCAGGCTATGTGCATAGGAGGAACATCTTTCGAGGGAAATCTTTTTCAACTTATGAGCTAAATAACTGTGATATCCTTTTTATCTAACAGAATAAATGATGTTTTTGCATCATGTGGCTCTAGAAACAGAATTGATGGAGTGTTTAAATCTCATGGATATAACTAGTTTCCCTTGATAGCTCAGATGGTAAAGCGTTCGCTTGGAGAACGAGAGGTCCGGGGTTCGGAATCGATCCTTCTGCTCTGCACAATGTCATTTGATTTATTTTTTCTCGTAAAAATCATTTTTTGTGTGTGATTTATTTATGAATGTTGGTTCATTTCTTTTTCATCATAAGTTAACAGATCCCCACCATTCTAGTATAAATAATCCCAAAGCAACAAACATCGGCATAGTGCTCGGGATCAGAGACTTTAAAGTTGTATTGTATTTCCCGGTATTAAAGACGCGACGTAATATACACACGGAGTCACGGACAGCCCATGATGTGATGTTTTGAAGATGGTTTTCATGACAATGTTTTTGAAACTAATTATTTGAGTGGGTGAAGGGATAACCTGAGCACAATCGCACCCAGACGGAATATCGAGTAAGAGACATGGTCATCATAAATCATCATAAAACATTCATAAATAAATTAAAAACCCAACAAAATTGATTTTGATGAGAGAAAATAAACCCGTGACATTGTGAAGAATCGAACCCCGGGCCTCCCGTTCTTCAAGCGAACGCTTTACCATCTGCACTATCAAGGGAAACTAGTTATAACCGGGAGATTCAAACACTTCATTTCAAGTGCCACATTTTGATCACCACATTTGAGCTTCACAGCGGGCTTCAAATGATGCGGCAAAAATCGTCTTAAAGACTATTAATATTTCAAACACGAAGAATGTGCCACTGTATAGATTGATTGTTTACGACGTTGTAAAATAAGGGATTTACGGACGTTTTCATCTAACATTTGCTACCATTTCTTCCAGTTCATGTCAGTTTTTACGCCGATGCAGTAGCATGAAATCTCACATTTCGGGACGTTGGTGACTGAATATATTGATTCGATAAAACAGTATGAAGTAAAATAGATGTATGCTTCATTGAATCATTGTACACTGCAAAAAAGGTTGCTTACATATTTACTCAACATTTTACACAACGTTGTTGAAGTATGCAACCGCTTAACAGTTGGATAACATGTTTTCACCAACAGTTGAACAATTCCAGTTACTCAGCAGTTGCACAATTTTAATTACACAACAGTTGGGTATTATTAATTAACCATTTGTTGGGCATTTTGTGACTGTTGCTTAATTTGTGAATTGTTTTCATTGTATATTGAGCATTTTTGTATAGCAACTGTTGCTTAATTTATCAAATATAGCCATATGTTGGGTATTTTATTTGTGTCAAGTTTTTATTATATAAGTTAAAAGTTTAACGGGTTCGCCGTCGGACGAGTTTTAATCTGTCAAGCTTTCGTCAGAATTAGCTCTGACTTCTTCAGGACCAAATTATTATAATATTGAACAAAACATAGAGATTGCCACGTCTCTTGTTATCATCATTTGGGCTGCCCCTTGCCCGAAGTTTTGAGAGTAGGTGCCCTTTCCTACTTGTGAAAGAATTGGTGGCTCTGAAAAGAGCCGTTCAGATGGATTGCCGCTTCCACTGAACACGTAGGTTGCCACTGGCCTACTATATATAAATTTGGTTCTAATAGAACCTTCAAAGGACTGCCCCTTGACCAATGAAAATAACGTAGAGACTGCCCCTTGTCTACTACAGGTTTCCAATCTTAGTATGCGGCTTGTTCGTGAAGCTCTAGAAATCAGAATCAATGAATCATCTACAATCAATAGAAATGACGGCAAAGATATCAGCCGCATGTGGCGCTCTCTATTTCCTACAGTATCAATCAATCCCGCCAATCGATAACAGTCTTGTAATTTTTTCAGCCAGGTCCGCAATGAACCATTATATACCCTGCTCAAGTTCGTTACAGCGTCAAACGATCTTTACAGATCAGTGACCGCACTACTGTGCATTAGACTTTTGTAGTGAACCGGTAACTTGTAATGGGAATTCTAGGCGATGCAGCAGAGCTACATACACTATTCCTGTTCGGTAGTGAACCTGTAATTTATTTTAACATGTTATTAAACTATAGGCTTATACATGATATCTGACATCTCTTATCAATGGTTTTTTTACTGTGAATGTTTGCCAAACGTAGTCTTGCTATCTGGGTATGAAGGTATAAATAGTCCATATTATATAATACATAAACATAGTTATGTGATTCTTTTGGTGCAAAATAGATCACATGACATGAACTGTTCAGTATATGTCCATGTCGTGTATTTGTTGGCTATAAAAATCGACTATTCAATATTCATCCCTAGTGACGTCGCTATACCACCGTTGAAATGATATTCATAAACAAATATATGTCAAACAAGGATGGCAATTTGTCAGTGTATTCCGTTTTGGATGCCAAGACAGAATAAATCTAATTGTGGTCCTGCGCTGCAAAAAAGGTTGCTTAAATATTTACTCAACATTTTACACAACGTTGTTCAAGTTTGCAACCGCTCAACTGTTAAGTAAAATTTGCCCAACACCGTAGGATAACATGTTTTCACCAACAGTATGCAACAGCTCACGAAATTGTTTTTTTTGGACAACAGTTGCCTAAAATTCACATGTGCGTAACTTGCATCAACTTTTGCGTGATTGTCCTCAATGCTCATGCAACAGTTGCCAAAGTGGAATATTTTTACGCAACATATTTTAGCAACAGAAACAGTTTCCACCAACATTTTAAGGACATTGTTTTCGACGAATTGCTCAACGCTGGGGATTTTTTTACTTTTATACAACGCCTAACTTTCTACATATATTGAATGAATTTTAATCAACACGTCAACCAACGGATGATAAAATTACTTTTAGCAACGTATTTTAAGCAACTTTTTTGCAGTGTAGGTTAGTGGGTAAACGATCAGCGGTCTCCTTTTGTATGTATTTCGTCCTAAATAAGTGTTAGTTATTTATAAATAGGTAATCGAATAAATTTGAATTTTTCGTGTTTACATTAGGACGCCCTCGTACCTAATAAGTTGGGGTCAAATCGAAGCGGCGTTTCGACTACGTAAGAATTTGGTGCAGATAAATACCCAAAGGAGTTGCTCTGTTAAATAATAAGTATGTATATAAACGAAAGAAATTGAACAGATCAAATGCGTAGCACTATTACTCGCTAACTGTTATGGGGAATCGAACCGCCAGCCTCTCGATCCCCGGACGAGCGCTCTAACCACTGAGCTACAACAGCTTTCGTGGTTTTGGAATCAATTTCTAAACCCATACAGAATTCGCACGATATAACTATAGACATGATAGACATGCGTAAGAAATTGGTGCAGATAAATACCCAAGTGAGTTGATCTGTTAAATAATAAGTATATAAACGGAAGAAATTGAACAGGTCAAATGCGTAGCACTCTATTTCATTGAAAGATATAGCCACTATTTATTTTATGTCACTGTCCGCTAATATGTTTATGTGTCGATTGTATCAACAACAAATATCCAAATAAATAAAGCAAACACCCCAATCTTATGCACCCTCAAACAAACTCTTTGAGTTCATTTCGACGGGCACCAGCAGTTACACTGTAGTACCATGTGTCATAAATTTCAGTTTCTTACACAGACTGAACACATTACATAAACCGAACCATGTGAGGTGTATTCTATAATGACGTAACAAACGACTTCGGTTTGAATTATGGGCTAATGTTTAAACATTGGTGTATATGCATTGATGATGAACACATTATTGAAACTGAAACATAAACATCTTTGGAAATCAATAATACTGACCTTGGCAGTGTCCGTCATTCTGTACTGATTCTGTTAAGGAAAACAATGTTATAAATGTATCATCATGAAAGCTCATTTAACCAAACCAGTGGCGGAGATCGTAATGGTTCCCTTTATGTCTATTTTGAATACTTCCATATTAATAATTGCTTTAAAAATATAACACTTCATAAACTCTCACACCTAGTAGTTCTTGATACTATTTATAAGATCCAATGAACTTTTGTTGGTTAGTTTTATTTCGTGAGAAAGAGGTGGTGCAAAGCTTAAGTCAAACACTCCGTTTATGTCCGATAGAGTGACTTTCAATGTTTTTTAACCTTAACAGGCTAGACAGACATTTGGATGAATCTTGTTGGCACAATTAGGTACCAAATGTCCACAAAACAAAGATGAGCCATGATTACAATGTAACTTACCGCAAACGCCTTTTAGCTAAATTTGTTATACACCACATCCCTTTTTCTATTAAAGTTGACCAGCAAACCAATTCAAGAATTGTCACGGTGTATACTTTTACCTCATACACTAGAGATCTGAAATGTACGTCCGATACTACGCCCATATACAATAATACATACTGACTTATTCTAACGATGCCTCTTTCATGTAGCGTCACAATAACAACTTGACACAGCCGTTCGGAAACGGTTCCGATATGATCCACAAGCGTCATTCAACGAGCACATACCACAAACCGCATAAACCGAGAACAGTCTCATCTAGTTTATTTTGTGGCAAATTGCTAGGTTAACAACTAATTGGAAGTCAATCTATAGGACATATCGTATAACTTTCTGTTGTTGAGTTCGTAAGTACTATCCATTATTTCAATACAACACTTTACCTTAATCTACACCGACAATCACTGTCTTAAGTACACCGAATATATTCACTACTTGCAGCACAGGTGTGTAAAGTAATGATGTGATGTGCGCATACGCTTGTTATTTATACATTATCATTATCATTGCAGGTATATGGCAGGTAGTATATGGCAGGTAGTACTACCTGCCATGATAATACATGCGTATCAAGTCCGTCTACGTGCGATTAGGCAAACACTGAAGCGAGAACTGTCAATCATTCGTTTCTTGCTGCCTAACTAACTCCATGTGGGTGTGTTCTCCGGTAACCGGTGGTCAGTGCCACCTGAGCGCAGCGTTCGTGCGCAATGAATACAAATTATAAATCAAAAAGAGGCGTTTATTCTTGCCGCAACCTAACTCCCAATAACAGCACGAAAGAGTGCACGCGGCGGTAGAACTGTTTTGTTCTCGATTTCTCAGTCCACCAACCCCTATCTAACAACTCAAACACTAATCCCTAACCCTAACATTAACCCTAATATTCTTAAGGTGGCTCTATTGGCTGAGTCGAAAATTAAGATATCCTTTAAATTGAACTAATAGTATTATGTTTCAGCCCTAAATTTGATTCTGAAGCTGAAAATTGTATTGATTATTGATCGGCTTGAACCAAACTGGGACACGGATGACATGCAATATTAGTGAGCTTTCGATTTGGACGACGGACGCTTCTACGACGGTAAGATGACACCTCGAGTCATGTTGGGGTGCGTCGTCTTAGCAACCCGTCAGTCGTCCAATTTCTGAGACCTGTCTTCGACCTGTCTTAGGGAGCTTTCGATTTGCACGAACGATGAATCTAGGACGGTTGAATGACACTTTAAGTCTTGTGCACATGCGTCAGTGTTGTCATCCGTTGGTCCTCTAAATGCTACAACGCGTAAAGGGACTAACAACCGTCGTGGTGACGACGGCAATGTTTTGTTTACCGTCGTAGACGCATCTGTCGAGCAAATCGAAAGCTGAAGACAGGTCCAAGAAACTGGACGACCGACGGATTGCTTAGTCGACGCATGCGCACATGACTCGAGGTGTCATCTTACCGTCGGGCGTAGAAGCGTCCGTAATCCAAATCTAAAGCTCCCTAATATCTACCTTAGAGACGCACCATTAGACTTCAAAGGGGGGGTGGGGGTCAGGGAGTTTGGGTGAGAGCAAGTGTATTTAATTCCTGTCTTTTTGGCAGGCAATGTTGTGGGTTTTTTTAGTCACTAGATGAGACTTTTTGGGCAAGGTTTATGTTTTCCATATGGTTTTACATTAGGGCAGGGTTCTTTTTTCTTCTTCTTTTCGTTTATTCTTTATTTAATGACACATTAATTATACAATAACATATTTACAAAATGAAAGCAAGAATAATTGTAATAAAAAGTATGTATAATGTGACAATATTTCATGCTTAACGCAATCGTCAGACAACAAGGATACTGATTGTGTGACTGGTTAACCCTAGACTAGATTAGGATGCATACACTTTCAATGGTGTTTAATCACTGAAAGTGTATCACACTTCTCTAGACCGTAAGCCAACCAGACCATTTCTCAGGACCGGTCTACAAGCTTCGAGATAGCTTAAAAGTGCTCAACTGATAAAAAGTCAGGAGCATAACATAAAATGTCATGAACAGCTTTATATAGCTCTTCCTTTATTGGAATTGAGCACTTTGATTCGAAAGATAGTCTGCCCATGAAATCGATTCGATGTTCATGACATTATATATATATATATATATATATATAATTAATAATGTACAGCAAATTAAAATCCTAACATCGTTGTTGTTACTGGCAGTTTCATGTGACCCTATCGGGGCACAATCTTCAGACAAACTGATGCTGTATGTACAGTACTATAGACATCCCATTGTAACATATATACACTTGACCTAAAAATTGACCCTAATGCAGAGATCAGGGAGCATTTGGAGTTAGTAATAACTTGGGCCAGACAAGAAAACATCGTTTATAAAGCATCTATTACAGCTGATTCCTTCCCTACAAAGCAATACATCGGCCTAGCCAGCACTACATTTAAAGAAAGACTAAGAAACCATACACAATCTTTCAAGAATAAATCATTATCCCTTTCATCCGAACTGTCGAAATACGTTTGGAACTTAAAGGATAAAGGCACACCGTACAACATCAAATGGTCCATCATTCAGAAGGCAGCGCCCTACAACCCAGCCAACAAGCGCTGCAATCTGTGCCTTGCGGAGAAATATCATATCCTGACTGCACCAAGAGACTCCACCCTCAACAAACGATCTGAACTCATATCAAAATGTAGACACAAGAGCAAATACAAACTCATTGCCTTTGATGTAACGTAACTTTTTTCTTGTCTGGCCCAAGTTATTACTAACTCCAAATGCTCCCTGATCTCTGCATTAGGGTCAATTTTTAGGTCAAGTGTATATATGTTACAATGGGATGTCTATAGTACTGTACATACAGCATCAGTTTGTCTGAAGATTGTGCCCCGATAGGGTCACATGAAACTGCCAGTAACAACAACGATGTTAGGATTTTAATTTGCTGTACATTATTAATTATATTTATGCTCTTCATATGAATCGAGCACTTTGATATCGGACAGTATTAATCTACATCTCTCTCTCTCTATATATATATATATATATATATATATATATATATATACATGTACACTGTGTACACGTCATATGACTATAATACAATACTAGTAATATTATACGAGAATATAGGCTACGCCAAACCAAACAATGTCAATGGATTTACTCTATACAGAACCATTAATATAAAAATAGACATATTAAACAGTGAAGTTAAAGTATTGAACCTATCATCAATTCAATAGATTTGCAGGGCCATATAAACAATGAACGCAGAAAGTTGAAATATCAGTTTAAAAAGAAGAAAAAATCAAACAAACAAATGTATTTGAGTTATCATTTAGACCCTGGATTGGTAACAATACTTTGATATTTTGTATATTGTTTAACTGTTATACTGTTTACCATTCAAGTGTACTCGTGCATTATACGTCATAATGGGGGAAAAAGTGGTATATTTATGGGGAATTCCAGATCTATTGAGTGAGGCTATGTATAACTATGACAGCATGATTACTGACGTCAAAACACTGTCACGTGGTTAGTGGCCTTCACATCTGAACTTATGAACTTGGACAATGTGCATTTGCGCGGATCGACAACAATTCATTTACTGCCAGTTAATGCGTATGGAATTTCGAAACAAAGAAGAGGAACAAAAGGAACTAGACTCCTCCTTTAGTCTTTTCTTCATTCTCATCTTGTCTTAAAGAACCTTTTAGTTTTCGACCACGCATCCAATTCCAACACACCCTGAATAATAACAATAACGCGTCTAGGGCAAAGGCCTAAAACAACCTGAGTATGTTGAGTATGTTGAATGTGGTTATTATTTTGCTCAATACTCTCACAAGGCCAAACAAAAAAAGAAGGTTTGACTCAGAAGCCCGCGCGCAGTGGTATGTGGAATGAGCTTCGGCACGTATGTCTACGTGATGAGACCCAGTTTTTGTTGTTGTTATTTTTGTAATTCTTTTTGTTAGGATTTAAAAAAAAAATAACAAAACAAAAACTCTGTAGATTTGGATCTTCAACAAAACAAGAGAAAATGGACAAACTCATATATTTTTTTTTTGTCTAAAATATTAAAAACTGGCTTAATTGAAAGTTGAAACACTATAGACTAGAGATGATCAATATGTGTTAACTTTTGAAGTGATAATGTAATAATTAGAGAATAAAGGTATTGTTTTTAGAGCGTACTCGTGTTATATTGTCTGACATAAATGCGGACGATAGTATTACTTTAAGTAGAACAACGACGCCGCAGGCGGAGTTGGTCTACGCAAAAAATAATACTATCGAACGCATTTATGTCAGACAATATAACACGGGTACGGTCTAAAACAATACCTTTATTCTCATTCTTAAACAATCATACTTTAGACATTTATCAAAGAAATAAGTACATTTTATTGTCCACATTTGACAACTTTTACCCCTGCTAGGATCGAATAACCCACAAACATTCCATCCAATCACATGCGATGAGTAAACCATGCGTAAACGTCGCGGCGCCGGCATAAACGCAGGAACAGCGCTAAAGACGCACTGCAGAAGTGCGCGTTATGGAGCAAACCACGCATTGTGAAGGTCGGACGCACTGTTAAAACTTAGGCCCCACCTCCCCGTGTTAAGTTGTCTCATAGAGATGTCACCGATTTCTCTGAGAACCAATGAGATTGCTTAAACTTTCTTAGCTGTTTAAGAATGCTCTTTAAAACAATGGAAACAGATACACAGCACACACAAGGGAAGTACCAACAAGCTGGCTCGATGATCACTGGATTGGGCAGTCATTAAGATTGGGGTAAACCAGTGGCAGTCAAAAATACTGTCACTGGGTAAAACTGCGGATCTAACATTTATATCTACCTGGGATGAGTAGAAAAAAATGTTTGGTTTAACATAGACGCAGGGTATATATGGGGTTAAATCGCGAGAGTTATTTCACTGTAACAGACAACATGACCCTGCACCTCTGCTGAAAACGCTCCATTTGCTATCCGTTAAACAGGGGATCACTTTTAAATTCCTCTTTGAACGGTATTGCACCCATGCACCTATCAAAACTGTTTCAAATTGTATGTTCCAAATAGAAATTTAAGATCTTCCAAGATGTCTTGAGTATCCTATGACAATAGTTGAAGCAGGTTACGGGAATTTTACTATTATGTGCATCCAAGCTATGAAACAATCTACTTGTATTTATTCGGCAGTCTGTTTCTGTTATTGCCTTCAAGAAAGCCCTCGAGACATATTTGTTCACCATCTTATCGTGTTCTTTATTTATTATGTTTATATTATGTCGTATACTTTTGTAAGCGCTTTTAACCTCCGGGGAATAGCGCATCACGAGTACTGGTTGTATGTATGCATTATCTGTAAGTGTGGCTCGTATGATCACTGCTGTTATATGATGCTGGCTTTCAATTCTCCCGGCTCCCCCTTATGTTCACCCTTGTTCACCCTTATTCTTCACAACCAAACCAGTTAACAGTACAACAACTGTTCAGTTACCTATGCAAAATTCCAGATGTTAAGTTTATTTTAGTAATTTTCTGAACCTTGTTTATCAAATTTTATATGTAAAATGCTATGTTTATGTAAAATGACATTGTTACCATGGTAACCACTTGTGAATTCCGACAATGCATTGTAAAGATTTTGAAAGTGAATAACTTACAATTGTTAATAATATCGCAAAAAACTAGGTTCATATCAAAAGTCCTTTTCATATGACAAGCTATTCTGTGTGATATAACAATGTAGTTTTATTAATTTTAGAGCATTAAAAAGATTTTGTGTACACCTTTGAATTGTCAGTTTCAATTTTTAGTGTTGCGTTTAAACTTGCCGATTTTAAAATACTATAACTGTAGTTCTAGATGGAATTTCTGAAAAATTTAAACAGCCCTATACTCAGAAGAGTATAAAGCTCTCTGCCAAAGAAAAAACACAAGTTGCTAGAAAATGACCATGTGAAGGGTTTTCCCATGCCACCACACATATGTAGTTGCAATACAACTAATCGTTCAATCACGTCAAACTGTTTGTGTTAAACCAAGCTTAGTTTTGTAATGAATTCTTTTATCAGGTTTATAATTAAAATACTTTCGATAGATACAAGATATATGGATTCACCCAAGCGGTACGGATAAAGGAATGTATAACACGTACTGAATTGATTGATGTGACAATGCTGTTGAATTTGTACTGTTTGTCAAGTTCCATTACCATGATTACTGTAATTTAATAACATCCTTGGCATATATGTACATTTGATCGGAGTTAACATATAGGGCCTAAAGCAAAACTAAACATTTTACTATTTCATCATCAGTGAGAACTTAAGAAAACAATATTATGTAAACGCTTGAACGTTTGCTGCAAATTTGAAAATATACTTGAAGTTTGAAATATGTTTTCATACAAATCCAATGAATATACATGTATAAGGTGAAAAGTCAACAGGTAAATAGAACCAGTACGCGTTCTTATACCTTTTACGATATGTGCGTATCTTTTGATCTTCATAGAAAGTGGAAATCCCCCAAAGCAATACATTAAATATTGCATTTTCGGCATACGCTCGTATAACAAACCCGGATATTTATCATAGCGATGAGTGTTAGGCGGCGGGGCCCGGTTGCGTTCACACTTCGGGTAATGATTTCAGCGACGTTATTCACTCTTAGAAAAAAGGGTGCTTCAGGGTTCTTGGCTGTCCCATGATGGAACCCTTTATAGCACCTTAATAGGTTACGAAAGGTTCCAAAAAGAACCATTTTAAGGTTCAAAATGGGCAAAAAATGGGCAAAAATGGGTCTTTAGAAGCACCCCTGAAGCACCATTTTTTCTAACAATGTGTCTACTCATCGTATCAGTGAGAAGTTGGAGACAATAATCATGATATAAGGCTGAATTAGTATGTTCACTTTTCTACGGGGTCATCAGTGATACCGGCTACTTGTCTCCAATCGGATGCGTTCGGACCGAATTTGTACACGAGTCTTCTATCATCAACTCTCTCCATGTCTCGCTTATAATGTAGTTATATCTGTATCATTAAAACATTCAAAGAGGCTGTGTTTCAAGGACTTTTCATTATGACGATTGTTGTAAATACTTGTAATTGTTACACTTGTGTCGCGGGTTCGGTGCGAAGCTTTTATTTAGTGGTTCTTACATTTGCATTTTGTATCTGACACCACCTTTTCTTTTGTGGGCTAAAGGAATTTAAAAGGAAACCTATGTGGATAACAAAGCGGCCGGGTTCGTTATGTGGATGAAACAAACGTGAAATCGTGAAAACGATGTCCACACTTAACGTCGAAATAATGAACAATCAATCTCAATTCCACAGTTTATTTCAATTACTCTCAATCGTCGATCACATTATTACAAACATAAATTTCAACTAGATATAAATTGTGATAATAGATCACGCAATGCAAAAACACCGGTGTTAAAAATAACACCAATGGTGTTGTGAGAGGTCCACACCAACACCGGTATGTACCGGTGTTAAATTCTTGGTGTTGGCCAATTCCATGCCAAATGTGAAAAACAGCCACAATTTCAAATTGGTTTTACAAGTTTTTCTCCTCTATTGTTGGTAAGGGGTATAGCTCTATTTATCAAGTCTGATATGATCTCACCTCAATTTGTTCGTTTTGGTCATTACATCATCGTTTGAAAATAGGTGCGCAAAAAGGATAATGTTTTTTAATTTGCCTTGAAAAAAGCTAGTTAAGAAAGTGTATTATTTTTGTAATATAAAGTATTGCTTTTTAAATGCTATTTGTGATTTAGTTATTCTAAATAAAGCTTCCAATGAAAGTAAAAAGCAAAAAAGTAAACACTTGCGAAAGGCGCAATGCGAGTTATCATTTTTAAGTTCATTTTTTCCATTGGATCGCGTAACGTCCGTTACATATTTTATCTTTTTTTTTCTTCTGGGAGAAAACTAATTGACTGATTTTAATAACATCACACATTCACTGTTAGTTTGTGATGGGTTCGATCATTAAGCAAAAAAAAAAAATATATATAATTAGAAATACCTTAACGAGCGTTACGGACATTACATTAATCGTTACGGACGTTACATAAATCGTTACGGACGTTACAGCTTTTACTCAAGAGCTTCTAAATGACACACCTTTGTGAGCTGTAACACAGAAAATATTAATTTGTCAAAAATGTGGTATAATTTGACAAATTAGACCACATTTTCTTCAACAATGGTTTAGACTTGTTCACTGCTACATAGTCAGTGTAGCCCAATTGAGGAAAAAGTGAAGTTGACAAGTCAGGAGTGTAACACTATGTAATTCTTTGATACTGTGTTGTCTTGCCACATATTATGCTATGAACTTGAAACTTCCAGAGTAGTTTCTGATAAGCATTGTTTAAAATATGTTAAACAGTTCTGTGACAGTTACATCTTTTGTGTATGAAAACTTTTGCCCTCTAAAGTGACGAAAAACAAGTGTTTTTCATAAGAAAAATCACATTTTTCCATTTTTAGTGGTAGAGATATACTTGATAGTGTTAGAGTGGGTAGTGTTAATAACCTTTAATATAGATACCTAAAACACAAACAAGCTTTGCGTGAATGAAAAAAATGTGCATACTCTGTAGTAAATATGCCATAAAACATAAAGAGATGTTTTCAGACTACCCCTTCCATTATTTTACAACTTTAACCAACTAAGGGACCGTTCATTATTTATGGTGGAGTTATGGTGGTACAAATTCGAGACTCGTATGTTAAAATTACCTAACCCCCTACAGCTGAAACTGAAAATTACATGACCCCCCCTACTAGCTTTATACACCCCCCCCCCCCCCCCTTCCTCGAAAAAAATCAACTTGTCACATACTTTAGGGGCTGTCTTTAACTTTGGAATTTTGTTCATGCATAACCTACGTTGTCAAATTTTGTTTGTGCCCTATCTGAACAGCCAATAATTTTATGATGCCCCTTCTTTTTATTGTGTGAAATTAGTAATGGCGAGCGTAGCGAGTTGGAATTTTTTTCCTCATATTTATACATTTTGGATGGTTTTGTGAGTCTTTATAACCCGAACAAGTTAGAACATTCTGAGCAGAAACGTATAATCCAGTGAAACGTTCTACTTTTGTGAGCATTGGTGCAAAGCAGAAATGAGGTGAAAAGCATGCAACAAATCACATTTTTAAATCATGAAGGGGTCACACCACTAAATAGAGCTCCATAGGGATATGTACAAAAACACCGATATAAAACTCTGTTTTAGACCACTAAATTACGAAATTACCAAAAAGTGAAAAAAAATAGGTAGGTTGACCTGCTCGATTTTCACAAATATGCCCATGGAGTTTACTACCTCTCTGATGAGCTTGGAAATGTCGCCGTAATCGCCAATGTTTCCAGTAAAAAGCACAAATTTGAAAGATCTCCCAACATTTACCTACAATCTTGGAAAAAAGTCCTTGGAACGCAAACGCTGAGCTGAGCACACGTGCTGGGTATTGTGTGCATGTATTGATACTTAGTGTCTTCTGTTATAAATGGAAATTGTTCAAATGAGATTTTTCCTTCCCCACCCCCCATCGATCAATGTTGGGACACTCTGGCAAGCTGCAGGAGCCACTGGCCTTGGTCAACATTGTACGGGGGAGTGGGGGTGACACTTTTCCGTTAATCACACGCAGGTGTTCCAAGACTTTTTTCCAGGATTGTATAAGAGGAATGCAAAATATTTGATCTAAATTTCGTTTTTCTATCATAAATCAAAAACCGAATGTCGTATGAATCTCATATTACACACGATTTGAGCAAACAATAGGGGCATCACAAATATTATAAAAATGATGATAGGGAATTAATTTTATTTAGGGAGTGGGCACTGAAAATAATTATTTATGTCATATTTAACTACAATTTGACCCGTTTCTTGATCCCGCGCGCAATAATCTAATGTTTATAAATCAATAAACAAAAGTATAAAGTTCTTGCTGAGAAATTAACATTTTTATACTTTTAATAATGTTATCACATTGCCTATTTGTTTGTTATTTGAAATATGAAACTATACATTTACACTTTCCACGCGACAAGCGTCTGCAGACGACAATCCAAAATTGCACAAAATGTTTCAAAAATGTCAAAATTATTGAATGTCATTTTACCAATATTTGGAATCACCTTGTGAAATGCATTCAAATAAATACAAAAACGTGCCTATTATTTGTTCAGTTATCCTTGAGATAGACATAAAAGTTAGACAAATCTGTTTTGTACCGTGGTTAAACCAATAGCCGCGTTGAAAGTGTTAACATTTGCCGAGCATTAAACGTTTATTTGCAATACTATTCCTATCTATTGAAGATAGCTCATAACAGAAAAAAGGACAAAAAGTCACGCCATGAGAGCGACTCGAACCGACGCCAAGCAGGCTATATAAAGGGTGCCAACGAAAGCTCCTATCCACTAGGCCAAGCGGTCAGTGCTTACACAAGCGTGGATTTGTTTGATTATACATGTTATAGTAAAGCATTATTGCAAAGTATCACACACTTTACCAACACTTTACCATCAGTTTACCATTGGGACATTTTGTTTAAAATAGGCAATTAAACGTTTTTTCATACTGCCTTTGAGTTATCAAGATATGCATATGTGTTAGCTATACTAATCATGCATGTTGTAACTCCGAAATATAAGCCGCATGGGTCACATCTACGCATTTTGATAACAGTTTACCATTTAAAATGAAAACAAAATATGTATACTAATATTATACTATAGAAACGACGGTAAAGTGCTCAATGAACACGTGTTTCAAGGCAACACTTTACCATACACTTTACCATACACTTTACCATTACCGTCCCAACTCGTCTGATGATTACTTTGTGAATAAAGCTAAATTCATTTATCGCAGTGCTATTTTAATCAATAAATAAAATAAAATATACTACTTAAATGGTTTATTTATGTATTCACGTATATTATATATTACTTAAATGGTTTATGTATTCACTTATTTAGTTGTTTGGGTTGTTTTTGAGGATGAGATTGAACTGAAGGCCTATAGATGATATTATCGTCGTGCTTACTCATCTGACTCATTAGCTCAGTTGATAAGAGCGCTAGTCTATAACCATCCGGAGGTCCCGGGTTCAAATCCTGGATGTGCAATTTCTTTTACTGACTATCATTTATAATTTGTGGAGTAAGAAGAAACATTTACTCATCATCCAACCATGTCCAACTATTGTTTTTCCAATTATTTTCAAATATTTCCAAAAAATAAATACCAACAGTTTTGAAAAAAGGAGTAAGAAAAAAGTAATATTTGAAAAAATCCATAAAATACGGGTTTGTGAATAACATGTCGGGACAAAATACCAGCAATTTCAAAATGTTCAAAATAAATTCCAAAAACTGTAGGCAAAAACGCCCTCTGACAATTTGAGCCAAAAATGTTGGTTGATAATAATATGTGGACATGTAGAATTAAATCCAAATGTAGTTTTTTTCAAAATTATTTTTAATAAAACAGCCAACAAAGTGTACGTTATAGGCTTATGAACATTCGAGCAGAAAAAAAAGTGTTTTGAAAAAAGGTGTTTTTCTAGCATTTTTTCTTGGTGACTATTGGGCCGGGGGATTCATCGTCCCTTTGCAACACAAGTGATGCAAAACAACGACCGAAAATCAGAAAATACATAATAACAGATGGGCATATGAATAATGAGCATCTATTATTATATTACAACCCGTAATGCAATACAAAAGATAGCTGTCGAATCTGTCAAACAGAAGTTACTGCTATCTACTGAAGATAGTTATTTACAAGTAGGCCTAAGTTGTTTTACAATTAGTTGTGTTACTTTCAACCCCATATATAGATTCCGTTACTTTTACTTTTAGACACTCTTTTGCATATCTGACAATACATCAATAAATCTCGTAGGAGTATCTGAAAACGCCACATTATGCATTGCAATAATAGGCAATTATTATACATCTTCGAAATGCATTAGTTAGTATAGGGAATTGTTTTCACTGAACGTTCCCGTATTAAATGAATGTCTTTATAAAAAGAAATATTGGGGTTGCCAAGCCTATGGTCCACTGCCAAATACTGTGCAATTTGAGATACATGTGACATTTAGTTTTCGAGATATGATAGAAAAACCAAATTTAGATGATTTTTTTTGCAATCTGCGTATACAATCTTGGAAAAAAGTCCTTGGAACGCAAACGCTGAGCTGAGCACACGTGCTGGGTATTGTGTGCATGTATTGATACTTAGTGTCTTCTGTTATAAATGGAAATTGTTCAAATGAGATTTTTCCTTCCCCACCCCCATCGATCAATGTTGGGACACTCTGGCAAGCTGCAGGAGCCACTGGCCTTGGTCAACATTGTACGGGGGAGTGGGGGTGACACTTTTCCGTTAATCACACGCAGGTGTTCCAAGACTTTTTTCCAGGATTGTAGATGATATTCACAGTTTATAGTCAGGGTGCATGTACATGTCCCATTAATCACAATTAATCAAAAATCATAGGCATTTACGCAATTGTATTACTGTCAAGTTCTTTTAAATTGAGGATTTTGTGATGCATACTTTCCGATTCTAGCTTTAAACACCGTCCTTAAGGGTAGGGGATACCCCCATTTAGTGTAGTGCACACTGAAATTGGATTTTGTATCATTATACACCCTGTGGCTCTAATGTCTTGACCGTTGATGATTATATAGATGTTTTTTCCACCATATCGTCGATTTGCTGTCCAGAAGTCGTCTGATAGTAAAGTTTTTGAAGTCGATAGGTTTTAAGAAATTATGCGCGAAGCCCCCCCCCCCCCCTGTTCAAGAATAAAAAGTTACATAACCCCCCCCCTATTTTAACATATGAAAGTTACATGACCCCCCTATAGTTTACCCCCCACCCCCCCCCCCCCCCCCCCCACCCACCATAAATAATGAACGGTCCCTAACATCAAAGTAACACAAGAAAAACACATGGATTTTATGACAAATTAATTAGGGACAAAATGTCCCATTTTGATATTATAAATCTTGTTTTATTATTGATTTTAATACCTGTAACGTCCGTAACGCTTCAAAATGTAACGTCCGTAACACTAAAATCAACAGCGTTGGACGATACGGGAGTACTAATTTCAAACTTGCTTTTCATGTTAACATAGAATGGAGTCAGGGCTTGCTCAATATAGTTGACAGAAAAAAATAAAATAGGGAACTGAACAGAGATTTAAGGATATGTACCATAGTCAAAAAGGCACTTCCTTTCAAGGTAACGTCCGTAACGCTCGTTTCTCATTTTTGTTGCTAATTAACTAAGAAAGCTAAAACAAAATTGCTTCATTATATTGAACATTAGAGTGTTTACTACTAGCATACTAAGAAATAAAGTGTTATCTTATCAGCAAACAGATGTGCTATTCAATTAAAAGTTGCAAGTTGCATGTATCTGTAACGTCCGTAACGGTGGAATTGGCTTGTTATATCAACACCATGTAGTGTCATTTTAACACTGCAAGTGTGACGAATCACACTGTAAGTGTTAATGTAACACCAAGATAGTGTTGAAATAACACTAATTGGTGTGGACCTCGCAGAACACCGAACAGTGTTATTTTTAACACCGGTGTTTTTGCAGTGCGGATATTAGTCGAGGGTGTTAACAATTTGACCCCTAATGACCTTTTATGACCTTTGACCAAAAGATAATGATTGACTTTTTTCTTGTCTTACCAATGCCTACGAGATGAAATAAATCCGGCCAAAATCGGAGCATGTCTTACAATTCCCCCCTGTTTAGATCAATGACCCCTAGTGACCCCATATGACATGTCACTTTTATGTACATGGATACAATGAATCTTTTGACAAATTCTGACAATCATCAGTCATTTCCTCCTGAAAAAATAGCATTTTGAGTGATATTGACTTTTTGACCCATAGTGATCCCTTGTTGACCTTTGACCCCAAGAAAATGATTGACTTTTTTTTCTTGCCTTATCAATGCCTAAAAGATGAAACAAATCCGGTCAAAATCGAAGCATGTCTTATATTTTACACTTATTTTAGGTCAATGACCCCTAGTGACCCCATATGACATGTCACTTTGAATCGCTGAAACCCTATATGTACATGGATCCAAGAAATCTGTTGACCGATTCTGATAATCCTGGGTCATTTCCTCCCGAAAAAAATAGCATTTTGAGTGCGAGGAGTGAAAATAACCTTTTGACCCCTAGTGACCCATGTTGACCTTTGACCCCATTAAAATAGTTCTTGTCTTATCAATGCCTAAAAAATGAAACATGACCGGTCAAAATCGGAGCATGTCTTACATTTTACCTCTGTTTAGGTCAATGACCCCTAGTGACCCCATATGACATGTCACTTTTAATCGCTTAAGACCCTATGTGCACATGGATACAAGAAATCTTTTGACCAATTCTGATAATCATGGGTCAATTCCTCTCAAAAAAAATAGCATTTTTAGTGCGAGGATTATCCAAATATTTTTTATTTTAAAACACTTTGATATATGCGTACGGTCAAAAGGAATATGTTGACAAATTCTGACGATCCTAGGTCATTTAACTAAATTGCAAACGCGTTTTGAGTGAAAATCACGTTTTGACCCTTGTGCGACCTTTGACGCCTAATGTTTGAAAACCTGAGTAGTGGTGCACATAAGGGTACTTATGACCAAATATGGTCAAAATAGGCCTTTTGGTTACTGAGCTATTATAGGTCTCATGACGGAAAGAAACAGGACGAATACAGTTCATGACGGAAAGAAACAGGGACGAATACAGTATATTAGTCGTTGACACGACTAATATAACAAAAGTAGTTTCACACTCCAGCTCCTAAAATAATTTCCACAGTATTACAACTTCCGGTTAATTACAGAATCCAACCAAATGCAACATTTCAAAACATGAACTCCAATGATAACTGCTGTTGGGATAAGGGTCAAGTGTCACTCGGTGAAATAAACTAGTCTGAAATATCATCTACAATACAATCTCGTCCTACTTATGTCTCGTCCTCCCAAAATACATATCGAACTCGTCTTACAATGTATCGTCCTACTTAAACATATCTTGAACTCGTCTTACAATAAATTATATCGTCCTATTTAAACCTTATAACACCTCGGTTACAACATTATACATAGGGATGATAAAAGTAGATGTAAATTTGACGTACATATACTGCACACAAAATAATGGTCGAAATACCATTTTATTTTTCAGAATACGGTATACACATAATATTATAACTAGTATTAACATAAAACATGGGTGATCTGAAAGCGAGAGACGAGTAGGTTCTGCTAGATTGGTGTCATGGTTCTCCACCTGCCCGCGATAGTCTCCACCTGTTCACCTCATATGCTCAGTGTATCCCCTATACCATCATCTGTTCTCCACCAACCCTTGGTATCAACGACACCTTCGTCTGTTTACAATATCCCCCGATGTCTCATCTGCTCTGGGTATCCCCGATACCATCATCTCTTATCAACAATTCTGGATATCCCCGATACCATCATCTGTTCTTCATCAACCTGGATATCCCCGATACCATCATATGTTCTCCATCAACTATTGGTATCAACGATACCATCGGCTGTTAAAAATGTCTATGATGTTCTCATCTGCTCTGAGTATCCCCGATACTATCATCTCTTATCCAACAATTCTGGATGTCCCCGATACCATCATCTGTCCTTCATCAACAACCCTGGGTATCCCTAATACCTTCATCTGTTCTCCATCAAC